>JARYGA010052545.1:0-46978 GCA_030545235.1 Helianthus tuberosus | reverse complement strand
CTAAATCACACGTGTATATGATGATATTTAAGAGATATACAGTCAAGAAAATCAAGGGCAATGGTGAAATATGCGTATTTGACACAAAAAAAAACACTCAACAAATGGCTACAATTTAAGGAATGTGTTTAGTGACGACATCAGATTCCAAATTGATGGAGAAAGGTCTGGTGGTAAGAAAAGCTGCTTTTAGGAGGTTGTCAAGTGTTTTCGCTCGACGATTCCATTCTTGGGTGGTTGGTTTGGCCCTTGTTCCTGTAACTCGAATCCTAGCCCGGTATATCCCATTTTAATTTTACACCATTGTGAACCTTACGCCTTTTTTACTCTCTGATCGAGGTTGTTGGAATTGAAAAATCTTCGTAAACTAAATCACACGTGTATATGATGATATTTAAGAGATATACAGTCAAGAAAATCAAGGGCAATGGTGAAATATGCGTATTTGACACAAAAAAAAACACTCAACAAATGGCTACAATTTAAGGAATGTGTTTAGTGACGACATCAGATTCCAAATTGATGGAGAAAGGTCTGGTGGTAAGAAAAGCTGCTTTTAGGAGGTTGTCAAGTGTTTTCGCTCGACGATTCCATTCTTGGGTGGTTGGTTTGGCCCTTGTTCCTGTAACTCGAATCCTAGCTCGGTATATCCCATTTTAATTTTACACCAATGTGAACCTTACGCCTTTTTTACTCTCTGATCGAGGTTCTCGGTATTGAAAAATCTTCGTAAACTAAATCACACATGTATATGAAGATATTTAAGAGATATACAGTCAAGAAAATCAAGGGCAATGGCGAAATATATGCGGATTAGACACAAAAAAAAAACATTCAGCAAATGGCTACAATTTATGGAATGTGTTTAGTGACGACATCATATTCCTAATTGATGGAGAAAGGTCTGGTGGTAAGAAAAGCTGCTTGTTGGAGGTTGTCAAGTGTTTTCGCTCGACGATTCCATTCTTGGGTGGTTGGTTTGGCCCTTGTACCTGTAACTCGAATCCTAGCCCGGTATATCCCATTTTAATTTTACACCATTGTGAACCTTACGCCTTTTTTACTCTCTGATCGAGGTTCTCGGCATTGAAAAATCTTTGTAAACTAAATCACACGTGTATATGTTGATATTTAAGAGATATACAGTCAAGAAAATCAAGAGCAATGGTGATATATATGCGGATTAGACACAAAAAAAAAACACTCAGCAAATGGCTACAATTTAGGGAATGTGTTTAGTGACGACATCATATTCCTAATTGATGGAGAAAGGTCTGGTGGTAAGAAAAGCTGCTTCTTGGAGGTTGTCAAGTGTTTTCGCTCGACGATTCCATTCTTGGGTGGTTGGTTTGGCCCTTGTTCCTGTAACTCGAATCCTAGCCCGGTATATCCCATTTTAATTTTGCACCATTGTGAACCTTACGCCCTTTTTACTCTCTGATCGAGGTTCTCGGCATTGAAAAATCTTCGTAAACTAAATCACACGTGTATATGTTGATATTTATGAGATATACAGTCAAGAAAATCAAGGGCAATGGTGATATATATGCGGATTAGACACAAAAAAAAAACACTCAATAAGTGGCTACAATTTAAGTATTGTGTTTAGTGACTGCATCAGATTCCTAATTAATGGAGAAAGGTCTGGTGGCAAGAAAAACTGCTTCTAGGAGGTTGTCATGTGTTTTCGCTCGACGATTCCATTCTTGGGTGGTTGGTTTGGCCCTTGTTCCTGTAACTCGAATCCTAGCTCGGTATATCCCATTTTAATTTTACACCAATGTGAACCTTACGCCTTTTTTACTCTCTGATCGAGGTTCTCGGCATTGAAAAATCTTCGTAAACTAAATCACACGTGTATATGTTGATATTTAAGAGATATACAGTCAAGAAAATCAAGAGCAATGGTGATATATATGCGGATTAGACACAAAAAAAAAACACTCAGCAAATGGCTACAATTTATGGAATGTGTTTAGTGACGACATCAGATTCCAAATTGATGGAGAAAGGTCTGGTGGTAAGAAAAGCTGCTTTTAGGAGGTTGTCAAGTGTTTTCGCTCGACGATTCCATTCTTGGGTGGTTGGTTTGGCCCTTGTTCCTGTAACTCGAATCCTAGCCCGGTATATCCCATTTTAATTTTACACCATTGTGAACCTTACGCCTTTTTTACTCTCTGATCGAGGTTCTTGGAATTGAAAAATCTTCGTAAACTAAATCACACGTTAATATGTTGATATTTATGAGATATACAGTTAAGAAAATCAAGGGCAATGGTGATATATATGCGGATTAGACACAAAAAAAAAAACACTCAGCAAATGGCAACAATTTAGGGAATGTGTTTAGTGACGACATCATATTCCTAATTGATGGAGAAAGGTCTGGTGGTAAGAAAAGCTGCTTCTTGGAGGTTGTCAAGTGTTTTCGCTCGACGATTCCATTCTTGGGTGGTTGGTTTGGCCCTTGTTCCTGTAACTCGAATCCTAGCCCGGCATATCCCATTTTAATTTTACACCATTGTGAACCTTAAGTCTTTTTTACTCTCTGATCGAGGTTCTCGGCATTGAAAAATCTTCGTAAACTAAATCACACGTGTATATGATGATATTTAAGAGATATACAGTCAAGAAAATCAAGGGCAATGGTGAAATATGCGTATTTGACACAAAAAAAAAACACTCAACAAATGGCTACAATTTAAGGAATGTGTTTAGTGACGACATCAGATTCCAAATTGATGGAGAAAGGTCTGGTGGTAAGAAAAGCTGCTTTTAGGAGGTTGTCAAGTGTTTTCGCTCGACGATTCCATTCTTGGGTGGTTGGTTTGGCCCTTGTTCCTGTAACTCGAATCCTAGCCCGGTATATCCCATTTTAATTTTACACCATTGTGAACCTTACGCCTTTTTTACTCTCTGATCGAGGTTCTTGGAATTGAAAAATCTTCGTAAACTAAATCACACGTGTATATGATGATATTTAAGAGATATACAGTCAAGAAAATCAAGGGCAATGGTGAAATATGCGTATTTGACACAAAAAAAAACACTCAACAAATGGCTACAATTTAAGGAATGTGTTTAGTGACGACATCAGATTCCAAATTGATGGAGAAAGGTCTGGTGGTAAGAAAAGCTGCTTTTAGGAGGTTGTCAAGTGTTTTCGCTCGACGATTCCATTCTTGGGTGGTTGGTTTGGCCCTTGTTCCTGTAACTCGAATCCTAGCTCGGTATATCCCATTTTAATTTTACACCAATGTGAACCTTACACCTTTTTTACTCTCTGATCGAGGTTCTCGGTATTGAAAAATCTTCGTAAACTAAATCACACGTGTATATGAAGATATTTAAGAGATATACAGTCAAGAAAATCAAGGGCAATGGCGAAATATATGCGGATTAGACACAAAAAAAAACATTCAGGAAATGGCTACAATTTATGGAATGTGTTTAGTGACGACATCATATTCCTAATTGATGGAGAAAGGTCTAGTGGTAAGAAAAGCTGCTTGTTGGAGGTTGTCAAGTGTTTTCGCTCGACGATTCCATTCTTGGGTGGTTGGTTTGGCCCTTGTACCTGTAACTCGAATCCTAGCCCGGTATATCCCATTTTAATTTTACACCATTGTGAACCTTACGCCTTTTTTACTCTCTGATCGAGGTTCTCGGCATTGAAAAATCTTTGTAAACTAAATCACACGTGTATATGTTGATATTTAAGAGATATACAGTCAAGAAAATCAAGAGCAATGGTGATATATATGCGGATTAGACACAAAAAAAAAACACTCAGCAAATGGCTACAATTTAGGGAATGTGTTTAGTGACGACATCATATTCCTAATTGATGGAGAAAGGTCTGGTGGTAAGAAAAGCTGCTTCTTGGAAGTTGTCAAGTGTTTTCGCTCGACGATTCCATTCTTGGGTGGTTGGTTTGGCCCTTGTTCCTGTAACTCGAATCCTAGCCCGGTATATCCCATTTTAATTTTGCACCATTGTGAACCTTACGCCCTTTTTACTCTCTGATCGAGGTTCTCGGCATTGAAAAATCTTCGTAAACTAAATCACACGTGTATATGTTGATATTTATGAGATATACAGTCAAGAAAATCATGGGCAATGGTGATATATATGCGGATTAGACACAAAAAAAAACACTCAATAAGTGGCTACAATTTAAGTATTGTGTTTAGTGACTGCATCAGATTCCTAATTAATGGAGAAAGGTCTGGTGGCAAGAAAAACTGCTTCTAGGAGGTTGTCATGTGTTTTCGCTCGACGATTCCATTCTTGGGTGGTTGGTTTGGCCCTTGTTCCTGTAACTCGAATCCTAGCTCGGTATATCCCATTTTAATTTTACACCAATGTGAACCTTACGCCTTTTTTACTCTCTGATCGAGGTTCTCGGCATTGAAAAATCTTCGTAAACTAAATCACACGTGTATATGTTGATATTTAAGAGATATACAGTCAAGAAAATCAAGAGCAATGGTGATATATATGCGGATTAGACACAAAAAAAAAACACTCAGCAAATGGCTACAATTTATGGAATGTGTTTAGTGACGACATCATATTCCTAATTGATGGAGAAAGGTCTGGTGGTAAGAAAAGCTGCTTCTTGGAGGTTGTCAAGTGTTTTCGCTCGACGATTCCATTCTTGGGTGGTTGGTTTGGCCCTTGTTCCTGTAACTCGAATCCTAGCCCGGTATATCCCATTTTAATTTTACACCATTGTGAACCTTACGCCTTTTTTACTCTCTGATCGAGTTTCTCGGCATTGAAAAATCTTCGTAAACTAAATCACACGTGTATATGTTGATATTTAAGAGATATACAGTCAAGAAAATCAAGAGCAATGGTGATATATATGCGGATTAGACACAAAAAAAAAACACTCAGCAAATGGCAACAATTTAGGGAATGTGTTTAGTGACGACATCATATTCCTAATTGATGGAGAAAGGTCTGGTGGTAAGAAAAGCTGCTTCTTGGAGGTTGTCAAGTGTTTTCGCTCGACGATTCCATTCTTGGGTGGTTGGTTTGGCCCTTGTTCCTGTAACTCGAATCCTAGCCCGGTATATCCCATTTTAATTTTACACCATTGTGAACCTTAAGTCTTTTTTACTCTCTGATCGAGGTTCTCGGCATTGAAAAATCTTCGTAAACTAAATCACACGTGTATATGATGATATTTAAGAGATATACAGTCAAGAAAATCAAGGGCAATGGTGAAATATGCGTATTTGACACAAAAAAAAACACTCAACAAATGGCTACAATTTAAGGAATGTGTTTAGTGACGACATCAGATTCCAAATTGATGGAGAAAGGTCTGGTGGTAAGAAAAGCTGCTTTTAGGAGGTTGTCAAGTGTTTTCGCTCGACGATTCCATTCTTGGGTGGTTGGTTTGGCCCTTGTTCCTGTAACTCGAATCCTAGCCCGGTATATCCCATTTTAATTTTACACCATTGTCAACCTTACGCCTTTTTTACTCTTTGATCGAGGTTCTTGGAATTGAAAAATCTTCGTAAACTAAATCACACGTTAATATGTTGATATTTATGAGATATACAGTTAAGAAAATCAAGGGCAATGGTGATATATATGCGGATTAGACACAAAAAAAAATACTCAATAAATGGCTACAATTTAAGGAATGTGTTTAGTGACGGCATCAGATTCCTAATTGATGGAGAAAGGTCTGGTGGCAAGAAAAACTGCATCTAGGAGGTTGTCAAGTGTTTTCGCTCGACGATTCCATTCTTGGTAGGTTGGTTTGGCCCTTGTTCCTGTAACTCGAATCCTAGCTCGGTATATCCCATTTTAATTTTACACCAATGTGAACCTTACGCCTTTTTTACTCTCTGATCGAGGTTCTCGGTATTGAAAAATCTTCGTAAACTAAATCACACGTGTATATGAAGATATTTAAGAGATATACAGTCAAGAAAATCAAGGGCAATGGCGAAATATATGCGGATTAGACACAAAAAAAAAAAACATTCAGCAAATGGCTACAATTTATGGAATGTGTTTAGTGACGACATCATATTCCTAATTGATGGAGAAAGGTCTGGTGGTAAGAAAAGCTGCTTGTTGGAGGTTGTCAAGTGTTTTCGCTCGACGATTCCATTCTTGGGTGGTTGGTTTGGCCCTTGTACCTGTAACTCGAATCCTAGCCCGGTATATCCCATTTTAATTTTACACCATTGTGAACCTTACGCCTTTTTTACTCTCTGATCGAGGTTCTCGGCATTGAAAAATCTTTGTAAACTAAATCACACGTGTATATGTTGATATTTAAGAGATATACAGTCAAGAAAATCAAGAGCAATGGTGATATATATGCGGATTAGACACAAAAAAAAAACACTCAGCAAATGGCTACAATTTAGGGAATGTGTTTAGTGACGACATCATATTCCTAATTGATGGAGAAAGGTCTGGTGGTAAGAAAAGCTGCTTCTTGGAAGTTGTCAAGTGTTTTCGCTCGACGATTCCATTCTTGGGTGGTTGGTTTGGCCCTTGTTCCTGTAACTCGAATCCTAGCCCGGTATATCCCATTTTAATTTTGCACCATTGTGAACCTTACGCCCTTTTTACTCTCTGATCGAGGTTCTCGGCATTGAAAAATCTTCGTAAACTAAATCACACGTGTATATGTTGATATTTATGAGATATACAGTCAAGAAAATCAAGGGCAATGGTGATATATATGCGGATTAGACACAAAAAAAAACACTCAATAAGTGGCTACAATTTAAGTATTGTGTTTAGTGACTGCATCAGATTCCTAATTAATGGAGAAAGGTCTGGTGGCAAGAAAAACTGCTTCTAGGAGGTTGTCATGTGTTTTCGCTCGACGATTCCATTCTTGGGTGGTTGGTTTGGCCCTTGTTCCTGTAACTCGAATCCTAGCCCGGTATATCCCATTTTAATTTTACACCATTGTGAACCTTACGCCTTTTTTACTCTCTGATCGAGTTTCTCGGCATTGAAAAATCTTCGTAAACTAAATCACACGTGTATATGTTGATATTTAAGAGATATACAGTCAAGAAAATCAAGAGCAATGGTGATATATATGCGGATTAGACACAAAAAAAAAAACACTCAGCAAATGGCAACAATTTAGGGAATGTGTTTAGTGACGACATCATATTCCTAATTGATGGAGAAAGGTCTGGTGGTAAGAAAAGCTGCTTCTTGGAGGTTGTCAAGTGTTTTCGCTCGACGATTCCATTCTTGGGTGGTTGGTTTGGCCCTTGTTCCTGTAACTCGAATCCTAGCCCGGTATATCCCATTTTAATTTTACACCATTGTGAACCTTAAGTCTTTTTTACTCTCTGATCGAGGTTCTCGGCATTGAAAAATCTTCGTAAACTAAATCACACGTGTATATGATGATATTTAAGAGATATACAGTCAAGAAAATCAAGGGCAATGGTGAAATATGCGTATTTGACACAAAAAAAAACACTCAACAAATGGCTACAATTTAAGGAATGTGTTTAGTGACGACATCAGATTCCAAATTGATGGAGAAAGGTCTGGTGGTAAGAAAAGCTGCTTTTAGGAGGTTGTCAAGTGTTTTCGCTCGACGATTCCATTCTTGGGTGGTTGGTTTGGCCCTTGTTCCTGTAACTCGAATCCTAGCCCGGTATATCCCATTTTAATTTTACACCATTGTGAACCTTACGCCTTTTTTACTCTTTGATCGAGGTTCTTGGAATTGAAAAATCTTCGTAAACTAAATCACACGTTAATATGTTGATATTTATGAGATATACAGTTAAGAAAATCAAGGGCAATGGTGATATATATGCGGATTAGACACAAAAAAAAATACTCAATAAATGGCTACAATTTAAGGAATGTGTTTAGTGACGGCATCAGATTCCTAATTGATGGAGAAAGGTCTGGTGGCAAGAAAAACTGCATCTAGGAGGTTGTCAAGTGTTTTCGCTCGACGATTCCATTCTTGGTAGGTTGGTTTGGCCCTTGTTCCTGTAACTCGAATCCTAGCTCGGTATATCCCATTTTAATTTTACACCAATGTGAACCTTACGCCTTTTTTACTCTCTGATCGACGTTCTCGGTATTGAAAAATCTTCGTAAACTAAATCACACGTGTATATGAAGATATTTAAGAGATATACAGTCAAGAAAATCAAGGGCAATGGCGAAATATATGCGGATTAGACACAAAAAAAAAACATTCAGCAAATGGCTACAATTTATGGAATGTGTTTAGTGACGACATCATATTCCTAATTGATGGAGAAAGGTCTGGTGGTAAGAAAAGCTGCTTGTTGGAGGTTGTCAAGTGTTTTCGCTCGACGATTCCATTCTTGGGTGGTTGGTTTGGCCCTTGTACCTGTAACTCGAATCCTAGCCCGGTATATCCCATTTTAATTTTACACCATTGTGAACCTTACGCCTTTTTTACTCTCTGATCGAGGTTCTCGGCATTGAAAAATCTTTGTAAACTAAATCACACGTGTATATGTTGATATTTAAGAGATATACAGTCAAGAAAATCAAGAGCAATGGTGATATATATGCGGATTAGACACAAAAAAAACACTCAGCAAATGGCTACAATTTAGGGAATGTGTTTAGTGACGACATCATATTCCTAATTGATGGAGAAAGGTCTGGTGGTAAGAAAAGCTGCTTCTTGGAGGTTGTCAAGTGTTTTCGCTCGACGATTCCATTCTTGGGTGGTTGGTTTGGCCCTTGTTCCTGTAACTCGAATCCTAGCCCGGTATATCCCATTTTAATTTTGCACCATTGTGAACCTTACGCCCTTTTTACTCTCTGATCGAGGTTCTCGGCATTGAAAAATCTTCGTAAACTAAATCACACGTGTATATGTTGATATTTATGAGATATACAGTCAAGAAAATCAAGGGCAATGGTGATATATATGCGGATTAGACACAAAAAAAAACACTCAATAAGTGGCTACAATTTAAGTATTGTGTTTAGTGACTGCATCAGATTCCTAATTAATGGAGAAAGGTCTGGTGGCAAGAAAAACTGCTTCTAGGAGGTTGTCATGTGTTTTCGCTCGACGATTCCATTCTTGGGTGGTTGGTTTGGCCCTTGTTCCTGTAACTCGAATCCTAGCTCGGTATATCCCATTTTAATTTTACACCAATGTGAACCTTACGCCTTTTTTACTCTCTGATCGAGGTTCTCGGCATTGAAAAATCTTCGTAAACTAAATCACACGTGTATATGTTGATATTTAAGAGATATACAGTCAAGAAAATCAAGAGCAATGGCGAAATATATGCGGATTAGACACAAAAAAAAACACTCAGCAAATGGCTACAATTTAGGGAATGTGTTTAGTGACGACATCATATTCCTAATTGATGGAGAAAGGTCTGGTGGTAAGAAAAGCTGCTTCTTGGAGGTTGTCAAGTGTTTTCGCTCGACGATTCCATTCTTGGGTGGTTGGTTTGGCCCTTGTTCCTGTAACTCGAATCCTAGCCCGGTATATCCCATTTTAATTTTGCACCATTGTGAACCTTACGCCCTTTTTACTCTCTGATCGAGGTTCTCGGCATTGAAAGATCTTCGTAAACTAAATCACACGTGTATATGTTGATATTTATGAGATATACAGTCAAGAAAATCAAGGGCAATGGTGATATATATGCGGATTAGACACACAAAAAAAAACACTCAATAAGTGGCTACAATTTAAGTATTGTGTTTAGTGACTGCATCAGATTCCTAATTAATGGAGAAAGGTCTGGTGGCAAGAAAAACTGCTTCTAGGAGGTTGTCATGTGTTTTCGCTCGACGATTCCATTCTTGGGTGGTTGGTTTGGCCCTTGTTCCTGTAACTCGAATCCTAGCCCGGTATATCCCATTTTAATTTTACACCATTGTGAACCTTACGCCTTTTTTACTCTCTGATCGAGGTTCTCGGCATTGAAAAATCTTCGTAAACTAAATCACACGTGTATATGTAGATATTTAAGAGATATACAGTCAAGAAAATCAAGGGCAATGGTGAAATATATGCGGATTAGACACAAAAAAAACACTAAACAAATGGCTACAACTTAAGGAATGTGTTTAGTGACGGTATCAGATTCCTAATTGGTGGAGAAAGGTCTGGTGGTAAGAAAAGCTGCTTATAGGAGGTTGTCAAGTGTTTTCGCTCGACGATTCCATTCTTAGGTGGTTGGTTTGGCCCTTGTTCCTGTAACTCGAATCCTAGCCCGGTATATCCCATTTTAATTTTGCACCATTGTGAACCTTACGCCCTTTTTACTCTCTGATCGAGGTTCTCGGCATTGAAAAATCTTCGTAAACTAAATCACACGTGTATATGTTGATATTTATGAGATATACAGTCAAGAAAATCAAGGGCAATGGTGATATATATGCGGATTACACACAAAAAAAACACTCAATAAGTGGCTACAATTTAAGGAATGTGTTTAGTGACGTCATCAGATTTCTAATTGATGGAGAAAAGTCTGGTGGTAAGAAAAGCTGCTTTTAGGAGGTTATCAAGTGTTTTCGCTCGACGATTCCATTCTTGGGTGGTTGGTTTGGCCCTTTTTCCTGTAACTCGAATCCTAGCCCGGTATATCCCATTTTAATTTTACACCATTGTGAACCTTAAGTCTTTTTTACTCTCTGATCGAGGTTCTCGGCATTGAAAAATCTTCGTAAACTAAATCACACGTGTATATGATGATATTTAAGAGATATACAGTCAAGAAAATCAAGGGCAACGGTGAAATATGCGTATTAGACACCAAAAAAAAAAAACACTCAACAAATGGCTACAATTTAAGGAATGTGTTTAGTGACGACATCAGATTCCAAATTGATGGAGAAAGGTCTGGTGGTAAGAAAAACTGCTTTTAGGAGGTTGTCAAGTGTTTTCGCTCGACGATTCCATTCTTGGGTGGTTGGTTTGGCCCTTGTTCCTGTAACTCGAATCCTAACCCGGTATATCCCATTTTAATTTTACATCATTGTGAACCTTACGCCTTTTTTACTCTCTGATCGAGGTTCTCGGCATTGAAAAATCTTCGTAAACTAAATCACACGTTTATATGTTGATATTTATGAGATATACAGTCAAGAAAATCAAGGGCAATGGTGATATATATGCGGATTAGACACAAAAAAAACACTCAATAAATGGCTACAATTTAAGGAATGTGTTTAGTGACGGCATCAGATTCCTAATTGATGGAGAAAGGTCTGGTGGCAAGAAAAACTGCTTCTAGGAGGTTGTCAAGTGTTTTCGCTCGACGATTCCATTCTTGGTAGGTTGGTTTGGCCCTTGTTCCTGTAACTCGAATCCTAGCCCGTTATATCCCATTTTAATTTTACACCAATGTGAACCTTACGCCTTTTTTACTCTCTGATCGAGGTTCTCGGTATTGAAAAATCTTCGTAAACTAAATCACATGTGTATATGAAGATATTTAAGAGATATACAGTCAAGAAAATCAAGGGTAATGGCGAAATATATGCGGATTAGACACCAAAAAAAACACTGAACAAATGGCTACAATTTAAGGAATGTGTTTAGTGACGGCATCAGATTCCTAATTGGTGGAGAAAGGTCTGGTGGTAAGAAAAGCTGCTTCTAGGAGGTTGTCAAGTGTTTTCGCTCGACGATTCCATTCTTGGGTGGTTGGTTTGGCCCTTGTTCCTGTAACTCGAATCCTGGCCCGGTATATCCCATTTTAATTTGACACCATTGTGAACCTTACGCCTTTTTTACTCTCTGATCGAGGTTCTCGGCATTGAAAAATCTTCGTAAACTAAATCACACGTGTATATGTTGATATTTAAGAGATATACAGTCAAGAAAATCAAGAGCAATGGTGATATATATGCGGATTAGACACAAAAAAAAACACTCAGCAAATGGCTACAATTTATGGAATGTGTTTTGTGACGACATCATATTCCTAATTGATGGAGAAAGGTCTGGTGGTAAGAAGCTGCTTCTTGGAGGTTGTAAAGTGTTTTCGCTCGAAGATTCCATTCTTGGGTGGTTGGTTTGGCCCTTGTTCCTGTTACTCGAATCCTAGCCCGGTATATCCCATTTTAATTTTACACCATTGTGAACCTTACGCCTTTTTTACTCTCTGATCGAGGTTCTCGGCATTGAAAAATCTTCGTAAACTAAATCACACGTGTATATGTTGATATTTATGAGATATACAGTCAAGAAAATCAAGGGCAATGGTGATATATATGCGTCTTAGACACAAAAAAAAAAAACACTCAATAAGTGGCTACAATTTAAGTAATGTGTTTAGTGACGGCATCAGATTCCTATTTGATGGAGAAAGGTCTAGTGGTAAGAAAAGCTGCTTTTAGGAGGTTGTCAAGTGTTTTCGCTCGACGATTCCATTCTTGGGTGGTTGGTTTGGCCCTTTTTCCTGTAACTCGAATCCTAGCCCGGTATATCCCATTTTAATTTTACACCATTGTGAACCTTATGCCTTTTTTATTCTCTGATCGAGGTTCTCGGCATTGAAAAATCTTCGTTAACTAAATCACACGTGTATATGTTGATATTTAAGAGATATACAGTCAAGAAAATCAAGGACAATGGTGAAATATATGCGGATTAGACACAAAAAAAAACACTAAACAAATGGCTACAATTTAAGGAATGTGTTTAGTGACGGCATCAGATTGCTAATTGATGGAGAAAGGTCTGGTGGCAAGAAAAGCTGCTTCTAGGAGGTTGTCAAGTGTTTTCGCTCGACGATTCCATTCTTGGGTGGTTGGTTTGGCCCTTGTTCCCGTAACTCGAATCCTACCCCGGTATATCCCATTTTAATTTTACACCATTATGAACCTTACGCCTTTTTTACTCCCTGATCGAGGTTCTCGGCATTGAAAAATCTTCGTAAACTAAATCACACGTGTATATGTTGATATTTAAGAGATATACAGTCAAGAAAATCAAGGGCAATGGTGAAATATATGCGGATTAAACACAAAAAAAATACTCAACAAATGGCTACAATTTAAGTAATGTGTTTAGTGACGGTATCAGATTCCAAATTGTTGGAGAAATGTCTGGTGGTAAGAAAAGCTGCTTTTAGGAGGTTGTCAAGTGTTTTCGCTCGACGATTCCATTCTTTGGTGGTTGGATTGGCCCTTGTTCCTGTAACTCGAATCCTAGCCCGGTATATCCCATTTTAATTTTACACCATTGTGAACCTTACGCCTTTTTTACGCTCTGATCGAGGTTCTCGGCATTGAAAAATCTTCGTAAACTAAATCACACGTGTATATGTTGATATTTAAGAGATATACAGTCAAGAAAATCAAGGGCAGTGGTGATATATATGCGGATTAGACACCAAAAAAAACACTCAACAAATGGCTACAATTTAAGGAATGTGTTTAGTGACGGCATGAGATTCCTAATTGATGGAGAAAGGTCTGGTGGCAAGAAAAACTACTTCTAGGAGGTTGTCAAGTGTTTTCGCTCCACGATTCCATTCTTGGGTGTGTGGTTTGGCCCTTGTTCCTGTAGGTCGAATTCTAACGCGGTATATCCCAGTTTACTTTTACACCATTGTGAACCTTACGCCTTTTTTACTCTCTGATCGAAGTTCTCGGCATTAAAAAATCTTCGTAAACTAAATCACACGTGTATATGTGGACATTTAAGAGATATACAGTCAAGAAAATCAAGGGCTGTGGTTATATATATGCGGAATAGACACAAAAAAAAACACTGAACAAATGGCTACAATTTAAGGAATGTGTTTAGTGACGGCATCAGATTCCTAATTGATGGAGAAAGGTCTGGTGGTAAGAAAAGCTGCTTCTAGGAGGTTGTCAAGTGTTTTCGCTCGACGATTCCATTCTTAGGTGGTTGGTTTGGCCCTTGTTCCTGTAACTCGAATCCTAGCCCGGTATATCCCATTTTAATTTTACACCATTGTGAACTTTACGCCTTTTTTACTCTCTGATCGAGGTTCTCGGCATTGAAAAATCTTCGTAAACTAAATCACACGTGTATATGTAGATATTTAAGAGATATACAGTCAAGAAAATCAAGGGCAATGGTGAAATATATGCGGATCAGACACAAAAAAAAAACTGTGAACAAATGGCTACAATTTAAGGAATGTGTTTAGTGACGGCATCAGATTCCTAATTGGTGGAGAAAGGTCTGGTGGTAAGAAAAGATGCTTCTAGGAGGTGGTCAAGTGTTTTCGCTCGACGATTCCATTCTTGGGTGGATGGTTTGGCCCTTGTTCCTGTAACTCAAATCCTAGCCCGATATATCCCATTTTAATTTTACACCATTGTGAAACTTACGCATTTTTTACTTCTGATCGAGGTTCTCGGCATTGAAAAATCTTCGTAAACTAAATCACACGTGTATATGTTGATATTTAAGAGATATACAGTCAATAAAATCAGGAGCAATGGTGATATATATGCGGATTAGACACCAAAAAAAAAACACTCAACAAATGGCTACAATTTATGGAATGTGTTTAGTGACGGCATCATATTCCTAATTGATGAAGAAAGGTCTGGTGGTAAGAAAAGCTGCTTCTTGGAGGTTGTCAAGTGTTTTCGCTCGATGATTCCATTCTTGGGTGGTTGGTTTGGCCCTTGTTCCTGTAACTCGAATCCTAGCCCGGTATATCCCATTTTAATTTTACACCATTGTGAACCATACGCCTTTTTTACTCTCTGATCGAGGTTCTCGGCATTGAAAAATCTTCGTAAACTAAATCACACGTGTATATGTTGATATTTAAGAGATATACAGTCAAGAAAATCAAGGGCAATGGTGAAATATATGCGGATTTGACACAAAAAAAAATCAACAAATGGCTACAATTTAAGGAATGTGTTTAGTGACGGCATCAGATTCCAAATTGATGGAGAAATGTCTGGTGGTAAGAAAAGCTGCTTTTAGGAGGTTGTCAAGTGTTTTCGCTCGACGATTCCATTCTTGGGTGGTTGGTTTGGACCTTGTTCCTGTAACTCGAATCCTAGCCCGGTATATCCAATTTTAATTTTACACCATTGTGAACCTTACGCCTTTTTTACTATCTGATCGAGGTTCTCGGCATTTGAAAAATCTTCGTAAACTAAATCACACGTGTATATGTTGACATTTAAGAGATATACAGTCCATAAAATCAAGGACAATGGTGATATATATGCGGATTAGACACAAAAAAAAAACACTCAACAAATGTCTACAATTTAAGGAATGTGTTTAGTGACGGCATCATATTCCTAATTGATGGAGAAAGGTCTGGTGGCAAGAAAAACTGCTTCTAGGAGGTTGTCAAGTGTTTTCGCTCGACGATTCCATACTTGTGTGTTTGGTTTGGCCCTTGTTCCTGTAGGTCGAATCCTAGCCCGGTATATCCCATTTTAATTTTACACCATTGTGAACCTTATGCCTTTTTTACTCTCTGATCGAGGTTCTCGGCATTGAAAAATCTTCGTAAACTAAATCACACGTGTCTATGTTGATATTTAAGAGATATACAATCAAGAAAATCAAGGACAATGGTGAAATATATGCGGATTAGACACAAAAAAAAACACTAAACAAATGGCTACAATTTAAGGAATGTGTTTAGTAACGGCATCAGATTGCTAATTGATGGAGAAAGGTCTGGTGGCAAGAAAAGCTGCTTCTAGGAGGTTGTTAAGTGTTTTCGCTCGACGATTCCATTCTTGGGTGGTTGGTTTGGCCCTTGTTCCTGTAACTCGAATCCTACCCCGGTATATCCAATTTGAATTTTACACCATTGTGAACCTTACGCCTATTTTACTCCCTGATCGAGGTTCTCGGCATTGAAAAATCTTCGTAAACTAAATCACCCGTGTATATGTTGATATTTAAGAGATATACAGTCAAGAAAATCAAGGGCAATGGTGAAATATATGCGGATTAAACACCAAAAAAAACACTCAACAAATGGCTACAATTTAAGTAATGTGTTTAGTGACGGTATCAGATTCCAAATTGTTGGAGAAATGTCTGGTGGTAAGAAAAGCTGCTTTTAGGAGGTTGTCAAGTGTTTTCGCTCGACGATTCCATTCTTGGGTGGTTGGTTTGGGCCTTGTTCCTGTAACTCGAATCCTAGCCCGGTATATCCCATTTTAATTTTACACCATTGTGAACCTTACGCCTTTTTTACTCTCTGATCGAGGTTCTCGGCATTGAAAAATCTTCGTAAGCTAAATCACACGTGTATACGTTGATATTTAAGAGATATACAGTCAAGAAAATCTAGGGCAATGGTGAAATATATGCGGATTAGACACAAAAAAAAACACACTCAACAAATGGCTACAATTTAAGGAATGTGTTTAGTGACGGCATTAGATTCCAAATTGATGGAGAAATGTCTGGTTGTAAGAAAAGCTGCTTTTAGGAGGTTGTCAAGTGTTTTTGCTTGACGATTCAATTCTTGGGTGGTTGGTTTGGACCTTGTTCCTGTAACTCGAATCCTAGCCCGGTATATCCAATTTGAATTTTACACCATTGTGAACCTTACGCCTTTTTTACTCTCTGATCGAGGTTCTCGGCATTGAAAAATCTTCGTAAACTAAATCACACGTGTATATGTTGATATTTAAGAGATATACACTCAAGAAAATCAAGGACAATGGTGAAATATATGCGGATTAGACAAAAAAAAAAAAAAAACACTCAACAAATGGCTACAATTTAAGGAATGTGTTTAGTGACGGCATCAGATTCCAAATTGATGGAGAAAGGTCAGGTGGCAAGAAAAGCTGCTTCTAGGAGGTTGTCAAGTGTTTTCGCTCGATGATTCCATTCTTGGGTGTTTGGTTTGGCCCTTGTTCTTGTAAGTCGAATCCTAGCCCTGTATATCCCAATTTACTTTTACACCATTGTGAACCTTACGCCTTTTTTACTCTCTGATCGAGGTTCTCGGCATTGAAAATTATTCGTAAACTAAATCACACGTGTATATGTTGACATTTAAGAGATATACAGTCAAGAAAATCAAGGGCAATGGTTATATATATATATATATATGCGGAATAGACACAAAAAAAAAACACTCAACAAATGGCTACAATTTAAGGAATGTGTTTAGTGACGGCATCAGATTCCTAATTGATGGACAAAGGTCTGGTGGTAAGAGAAACTGCTTCTAGGAGGTTGTCAAGTGTTTTCGCTCGACGATTCCATTCTTCGGTGGTTGGTTTGGACCTTGTTCCTGTAACTCGAATCCTAGCCCGGTATATCCAATTTTAATTTTACACCATTGTGAACCTTACGCCTTTTTTACTATCTGATCGAGGTTCTCGGCTTTGAAAATTATTCGTAAACTAAATCACACGTGTATATGTTGACATTTAAGAGATATACAGTCAAGAAAATCAAGGGCAATGGTTATATATATATATATGCGGAATAGACACAAAAAAAAAACACTCAACAAATGGCTACAATTTAAGGAATGTGTTTAGTGACGGCATCATATTCCTAATTGATGGAGAAAGGTCTGGTGGCAAGAAAAACTGCTTCTAGGAGGTTGTCAAGTGTTTTCGCTCGACGATTCCATACTTGTGTGTTTGGTTTGGCCCTTGTTCCTGTAGGTCGAATCCTAGCCCTGTATATCCCAATTTACTTTTACACCATTGTGAACCTTACGCCTTTTTTACTCTCTGATCGAGGTTCTCGGCATTGAAAATTATTCGTAAACTAAATCACACGTGTATATGTTGACATTTAAGAGATATACAGTCAAGAAAATCAAGGGCAATGGTTATATATATATATATGCGGAATAGACACAAAAAAAAAAACACTCAACAAATGGCTACAATTTAAGGAATGTGTTTAGTGACGGCATCATATTCCTAATTGATGGAGAAAGGTCTGGTGGCAAGAAAAACTGCTTCTAGGAGGTTGTCAAGTGTTTTCGCTCGACGATTCCATACTTGTGTGTTTGGTTTGGCCCTTGTTCCTGTAGGTCGAATCCTAGCCCGGTATATCCCAATTTACTTTTACACCATTGTGAACCTTACGCCTTTTTTACTCTCTGATCGAGGTTCTCGGCATTGAAAAATCTTCGTAAACTAAATCACACGTGTATATGTTGATATTTAAGAGATATACAGTCAAGAAAATCAAGGGCAATGGTGAAATATATGCGGATTAGACACCAAAAAAAATACTCAACAAATGGCTACAATTTAAGGAATGTGTTTAGTGACGGCATCAGATTCCTAATTGATGGAGAAAGGTCTGGTGGCAAGAAAAGCTGCTTCTAGGAGGTTGTCAAGTGTTTTCGCTCGACGATTCCATTCTTGGGTGGTTGGTTTGGGCCTTGTTCCTGTAACTCGAATCCTAGCCCGGTATATCCCATTTTAATTTTACACCATTGTAAACCTTACGCCTTTTTTACTCTCTGACCGAGGTGATCGGCATTGAAAAATCTTCGTAAGCTAAATCACACGTGTATATGTTGATATTTAAGAGATATACAGTCAAGAAAATCTAGGGCAATGGTGAAATATATGCGGATTAGACACAAAAAAAAAAACACACTCAACAAATGGCTACAATTTAAGGAATGTGTTTAGTGACGGCATCAGATTCCAAATTGATGGAGAAATGTCTGGTGGTAAGAAAAGCTGCTTTTAGGAGGTTGTCAAGTGTTTTCGCTTGACGATTCCATTCTTGGGTGGTTGGTTTGGACCTTGTTCCTGTAACTTGAATCCTAGCCCGGTATATCCAATTTGAATTTTACACCATTGTGAACCTTACGCCTTTTTTACTCTCTGATCGAGGTTCTCGGCATTGAAAAATCTTCGGAAACTAAATCACACGTGTATATGTTGATATTTAAGAGATATACACTCAAGAAAATCAAGGACAATGGTGAAATATATGCGGATTAGACACAAAAAAAAAAAAAAAAAAAAAAAACACTCAACAAATGGCTTCAATTTAAGGAGTGTGTCAAGTGTTTTCGCTCGACGATTCCATTCTTGGGTGTTTGGTTTGGCCCTTGTTCCTGTAAGTCGAATCCTAGCCCGGTATATCCCAATTTACTTTTACACCATTGTGAACCTTACGCCTTTTTTATTCTCTGATCGAGGTTCTCGACGTTGAAAATTATTCGTAAACTAAATCACACGTGTATATGTTGAAATTTAAGAGATATACAGTCAAGAAAATCAAGGGCAATGGTTATATATATATATGCGGAATAGACACAAAAAAAAAACACTCAACAAATGGCTACAATTTAAGGAATGTGTTTAGTGACGGCATCAGATTCCTAATTGATGGAGAAAGGTTTGGTGGTAAGAAAAGCTGCTTCTATGAGGTTGTCAAGTGTTTTCGCTCCACGATTCCATTCTTGGGTGGTTGGTTAGGCCCTTGTTCCTGTAACTCGAATCCTAGCCCGGTATATCCCATTTTAATTTTACACTATTGTGAACCGTACGCCTTTTTTACTCTCTG
This sequence comes from Helianthus tuberosus, assembly GCA_030545235.1. NCBI lineage: Eukaryota > Viridiplantae > Streptophyta > Magnoliopsida > Asterales > Asteraceae > Helianthus > Helianthus tuberosus. Next base: position 27,465 of record JARYGA010052545.1, on the reverse strand, counting down.
ATCGAGGTTCTCGGCATTGAAAAATATTTGTAAACTAAATCACACGTGTATATGTTGATATTTAAGAGATATACAGAAAAGAAAATCAAGGGCAATGGTGAAATATATGCGGATTAGACACAAAAAAAAAACACTCAACAAATGGCTACAATTTAAGGAACATGTTTAGTGACGGCATCAGATTTCTAATTGATGGAGAAAAGTCTGGTGGTAAGAAAAGCTGCTTTTAGGAGGTTGTCAAGTGTTTTCGCTTGACGATTCCATTCTTGGGTGGTTGGTTTGGCCCTTTTTCCTGTAACTGGAATCCTAGCCCGGTATATCCCATTTTAATTTTACACCATTGTGAACCTTAAGTCTTTTTTACACTCTGATCGAGGTTCTCGGCATTGAAAAATCTTCGTAAACTAAATCACACGTGTATATGATGATATTTAAGAGATATACAGTCAAGAAAATCAAGGGCAATGGTGAAATATGCGTATTAGACACCAAAAAAAAAACACTCAACAAATGGCTACAATTTAAGGAATGTGTTTAGTGACGACATCAGATTCCAAATTGATGGAGAAGGTCTGGTGGTAAGAAAAGCTGCTTTTAGGAGGTTGTCAAGTGTTTTCGCTCGACGATTCCATTCTTGGGTGGTTGGTTTGGCCCTTGTTCCTGTAACTCGAATCTTAGCCCGGTATATCCCATTTTAATTTTACACCATTGTGAACCTTACACCTTTTTTACTCTCTGATCGAGGTTCTCGACATTGAAAAATCTTCGTAAACTAAATCACACGTTTATATGTTGATATTTATGATATATACAGTCAAGAAAATCAAGGGCAATGGTGATATATATGCGGATTAGACACAAAAAAAAAACACTCAAAAAATGGCTACAATTTAAGGAATGTGTTTAGTGACGGCATCAGATTCCTAATTGATGGAGAAAGGTCTGGTGGCAAGAAAAACTGCTTCTAGGAGGTTGTCAAGTGTTTTCGCTCGACGATTCCATTCTTGGTAGGTTGGTTTGGCCCTTGTTCCTGTAACTCGAATCCTAGCCCGGTATATCCCATTTTAATTTTCACCAATGTGAACCTTACACCTTTTTTACTCTCTGATCGAGGTTCTCGGCATTGAAAAATCTTCGTAAACTAAATCACACGTGTATAAAAAGATATTTAAGAGATATACATTCAAGAAAATCAAGGGCAATGGTGATATATATGCGGATTAGACACAAAAAAAAAACACTTAGCAAATGGCTACAATTTATGGAATGTGTTTAGTGACGACATCATATTCCTAATTGATGGAGAAAGGTCTGGTGGTAAGAAAAGCTGCTTCTTGGAGGTTGTCAAGTGTTTTCGCTCGACGATTCCATTCTTGGGTGGTTGGTTTGGCCCTTGTTCCTGTAACTCGAATCCTAGCCCGGTATATCCCGTTTTAATTTTACACCATTGTGAACCTTACGCCTTTTTTACTCTCTGATCGAGGTTCTCGGCATTGAAAAATCTTCGTAAACTAAATCACACGTGTATATGTTGATATTTAAAAGATATACAGTCAAGAAAATCAAGGGCAATGGTGAAATATATGCGGATTAGACACAAAAAAAAAACACTGAACAAATGGCTACAACTTAAGGAATGTGTTCAGTGACGCCATCAGATTCCTAATTGGTGGAGAAAGGTCTGGTGGTAAGAAAAGCTGCTTCTAGGAGGTTGTCAAGTGTTTTCGCTCGACGATTCCATTCTTAGGGGGTTGGTTTGGCCCTTGTTCCTGTAACTCGAATCCTAGCCCGGTATATCCCATTTTAATTTTACACCATTGTGAACCTTATGCCTTTTTTACTCTCTGATCGAGGTTCTCGGCACTGAAAAATCTTCGTAAACTAAATCACACGTGTATACGTTGATATTTAAGAGATATACAGTCAAGAAAATCAAGAGCAATGGTGATATATATGTGGATTAGACACCAAAAAAAACACTCAGCAAATGGCTAAAATTTAAGGAATGTGTTTAGTGACGCCATCATATTCCAAATTGATGGAGAAAAGTCTGGTGGTAAGAAAAGCTGCTTCTTGGAGGTTGTCAAGTGTTTTCGCTCGACGATTCCATTCTTGGGTGGTTGGTTTGGCCCTTGTTCCTGCAACTCGAATCCTAGCCCGGTATATCCCATTTTAATGTTACACCATTGTGAACCTTACGCCTTTTTTACTCTCTGATCGAGGTTCTCGGCATTGAAAAATCTTCGTAAACTAAATAACACGTGTATATGTTGATATTTAAAAGATATACAGTCAAGAAAATCAAGGGCAATGGTGAAATATATGCGTATTAGACACCAAAAAAAATTACTCAACAAATGGCTACAATTTAAGGAATGTGTTTAGTGACGGCATCAGATTACTAATTGATGGAGAAAGGTCTAGTGGTAAGAAAAACTGCTTTTAGGAGGTTGTCAAGTGTTTTCGCTCGACGATTCCATTCTTGGGTGGTTGGTTTGGTCCTTTTTCCTGTAACTCGAATCCTAGCCCGGTATATATCCCATTTTAATTTTACACCATTGTGAACCTTACGCCTTTTTTACTCTCTGATCGAGGTTCTCGGCATTGAAAAATCTTCGTAAACTAAATCACACGTGTATATGTTGATATTTAAGAGATATACAGTCAAGAAAATCAAGGACAATGGTGAAATATATGCGGATTAGACACAAAAAAAACACTCAACAAATGGCTACAATTTAAGGAATGTGTTTAGTGACGGCATCAGATTCATAATTAATGGAGAAAGGTCTGGGGGCAAGAAAAGCTGCTTCTAGGAGGTTGTCAAGTGTTTTCGCTCGACGATTCCATTCTTGGGTGGTTGGTTTGGCCCTTGTTCCTGTAACTCGAATCCTAGCCCGGTATATCCCATTTTAATTTTACACCATTTTGAACCTTACGCCTTTTTAACTCCCTGATCGAGGTTCTCGGCATTGAAAAATCTTCGTAAACTAAATCACACGTGTATATGTTGATATTTAAGAGATATACAGTCAAGAAAATCAAGGGCAATGGTGAAATATATGCGGATTAAACACCAAAAAAAAAACACTCAACAAATGGCTACAATTTAAGGAATGTGTTTAGTGACGGTATCAGATTCCAAATTGTTGGAGAAATGTCTGCTGGTAAGAAAAGCTGCTTTTAGGAGGTTCTCAAGTGTTTTCGCTCGACGATTCCATTCTTTGGTGGTTGGTTTGGCCCTTGTTCCTGTAACTCGAATCCTAGCCCGGTATATCCCATTTTAATTTTACACCATTGTGAACCTTACGCCTTTTTTACTCTCTGATCGAGGTTCTCGGCATTGAAAAATCTTCGTAAACTAAATCACACATGTATATGTTGATATTTAAGAGATATACAGTCAAGAAAATCAAGGGCAGTGGAGATATATATGCGGATTAGACACAAAAAAAAACACTCAACAAATGGCTACAATTTAAGGAATGTGTTTAGTGACGGCATGAGATTCCTAATTGATGAAGAAAGGTCTGGTGGCAAGAAAAACTACTTCTAGGAGGTTGTCAAGTGTTTTCGCTCCACGATTCCATTCTTGGGTGTTTGGTTTGGCCCTTGTTCCTGTAAGTCGAATCCTAGCGCGGTATATCCCAGTTTACTTTTACACCATTGTGAACCTTACGCCTTTTTTACTCTCTGATCGAGGTTCTCGGCATTGAAAAATCTTCGTAAACTAAATCACACGTGTATATGTTGACATTTAAGAGATATACAGTAAGGAAAATCAAGGGCAATGGTTATATATATGCGGAATAGACACAAAAAAAAAACACTCAACAAATGGCTACAATTTAAAGAATGGGTTTAGTGACGGCATCAGATTCCTAATTGATGGAGAAAGGTCTGGTGGTAAGAAAAGCTGCTTCTAGGAGGTTGTCAAGTGTTTTCACTCGACGATTCCATTCTTGGGTGTTTGTTTGGCCCTTGTTCCTGTAAGTCGAATCCTAGCGCGGTATATCCCAGTTTACTTTTACACCATTGTGAACCTTACGCCTTTTTTACTCTCTGATCGAGGTTCTCGGCATTGAAAAATCTTCGTAAACTAAATCACACGTGTATATGTTGACATTTAAGAGATATACAGTCAGGAAAATCAAGGGCAATGGTTATATATATGCGGGATAGACACAAAAAAAACACTCAACAAATGGCTACAATTTAATGAATGTGTTTAGTGACGGCATCAGATTCCTAATTGATGGAGAAAGGTCTGGTGGTAAGAAAAGCTGCTTCTAGGAGGTTGTCAAGTGTTTTCACTCGACGATTCCATTCTTAGGTGGTTGGTTTGGCCCTTGTTCCTGTAACTAGAATCCTAGCCCGGTATATCCCATTTTAATTTTACACCATTGTTAACTTTACACCTTTTTTACTCTCTGATCGAGGTTCTCGGCATTGAAAAATCTTCGTAAACTAAATCACACGTGTATATGTAGATATTTAAGAGATATACAGTCAAGAAAATCAAGGGCAATGGTGAATATGCGGATCTGACACAAAAAAAAAACTGTGAACAAATGGCTACAATTTATGGAATGTGTTTAGTGACGGCATCAGATTCCTAATTGGTGGAGCAAGGTCTGGTGGTAAGAAAAGCTGCTTCTAGGAGGTTCTCAAGTGTTTTCGCTCGACGATTCCATTCTTGGGTGGATGGTTTGGCCCTTGTTCCTGTAACTCGAATCCTAGCCCGATATATCCCATTTTAATTTTACACCATTGTGAACCTTACGCCTTTTTTACTCTCTGATCGAGGTTCTCGGCATTGAAAAATCTTCGTAAACTAAATCACACGTGTATATGTTGATATTTAAGAGATATACAGTCAAGAAAATCAAGGGCAATGGTGAAATATATGCGGATTAGACACCAAAAAAAACACTCAACAAATGGCTACAATTTAGGGAATGTGTTTAGTGATGGCATCAGATTCCAAATTGATGGAGAAATGTCTGGTGGTAAGAAAAGCCGCTTTTAGGAGGTTGTCAAGTGTTTTCGCTCGACGATTCCAATCTTGGGTGGTTGGTTTGGACCTTGTTCCTGTAACTCGAATCCTAGCCCGGTATATCCAATTTTAATTTTACACCATTGTGAACCTTACGCCTTTTTTACTCTCTGATCGAGGTTCTCGGCTTTGAAAAATCTTCGTAAACTTAATCACACGTGTATATGTTGACATTTAAGAGATATACAGTCAATAAAATCAAGGACAATGGTGATATATATGCGGATTAGACACAAAAAAAAAACACTCAGCAAATGACTACAATTTAAGGAATGTGTTTAGTGACGGCATCAGATTCCTAATTAATGGAGAAAGGTCTGGTGGCAAGAAAAACTGCATCTAGGAGGTTGTCAAGTGTTTTCGCTCGACGATTCCATTCTTGTGTGTTTGGTTTGGCCCATGTTCCTGTAGGTCGAATCCTAGCCCGGTATATCCCAATTTACTTTTACACCATTGTGAACCTTACGCCTTTTTTACTCTCTGATCGAGGTTCTCGGCATTGAAAAATCTTCGTAAACTAAATCACACGTGTATATGTTGATATTTAAGAGATATACAGTCAATAAAATCAAGAGCAATGGTGATATATATGCGGATTAGGCACCAAAAAAAAACACTCAACAAATGGCTACAATTTATGGAATGTGTTTAGTGACGGCATCATATTCCTAATTGATGGAGAAAGGTCTGGTGGTAAGAAAAGCTGCTTCTTGGAGGTTGTCAAGTGTTTTCGCTCGATGATTCCATTCTTGGGTGGTTGGTTTGGCCCTTGTTCCTGTAACTCGAATCCTAGCCCGGTATATCCCATTTTAATTTTACACCATTGTGAACCTTACGCCTTTTTTACTCTCTGATCGAGGTTCTCGGCATTGAAAAATCTTCGTAAACTAAATCACACGTGTATATGTTGATATTTAAGAGATATACAGTCAAGAAAATCAAGGGCAATGGTGAAATATATGCGGATTAGACACCAAAAAAAATACTCAACAAATGGCTACAATTTAAGGAATGTGTTTAGTGACGGCATCAGATTCCTAATTGATGGAGAAAGGTCTGGTGGAAAGAAAAGCTGCTTTTAGGAGGTTGTCAAGTGTTTTCGCTCGACGATTCCATTCTTGGGTGGTTGGTTTGGCCCTTTTTCCTGTAACTCGAATCCTATCCCGGTATATCCCATTTTAATTTTACACCATTGTGAACCTTACGCCATTTTTACTCTCTGATCGAGGTTCTCGGCATTGAAAAATCTTCGTAAACTAAATCACACATGTATATGTTGATATTTAAGAGATATACAGTCAAGAAAATCAAGGGCAATGGTGAAATATATGCGGATTAGACACCAAAAAAAAACTCAACAAATGGCTACAATTTAAGGAATGTGTTTAGTGACGGCATTAGATTCCTAATTGATGGAGAAAGGTCTGGTGGCAAGAAAAGCTACTTCTAGGAGGTTGTCAAGTGTTTTCGCTCGACGATTCCATTCTTGGGTGGTTGGTTTGGGCCTTGTTCCTGTAACTCGAATCCTAGCCTGGTATATCCCATTTTAATTTTACACCATTGTGAACCTTACGCCTTTTTTACTCTCTGATCGAGGTTCTCGGCATTGAAAAATCTTCGTAAACTAAATCACACGTGTATATGTTGATATTTAAGAGATATACAGTCAAGAAAATCTAGGGCAATGGTGAAATATATGCGGATTAGACACAAAAAAAAAAACACTCAACAAATGGCTACAATTTAAGGAATGTGTTTAGTGACGGCATCAGATTCCAAATCGATGGAGAAATGTCTGGTGGTAAGAAAAGCTGCTTTTAGGAGGTTGTCAAGTGTTTTCGCTCGACGATTCCATTCTTGGGTGGTTGGTTTTGACCATGTTCCTGTAACTCTAATCCTAGCCCGGTATATCCAATTTGAATTTTACACCATTGTGAACCTTACGCCTTTTTTACTCTCTGATCGAGGTTCTCGGCTTTGAAAAATCTTCGTAAACAAAGTCACACGTGTATATGTTGACATTTAAGAGATATACAGTCAATAAAATCAAGGGCAATGGTGATATATATGCGGATTAGACACACAAAAAAACACTCAACAAATGGCTACAATTTAAGGAATGTGTTTAGTGACGGCATCATTTTCCTAATTGATGGAGAAAGGTCAGGTGGCAAGAAAAACTGCTTCTAGGAGGTTTTCAAGTGTTTTCGCTCGACAATTCCATTCTTGGTTGGTTGGTTTGGCCTTTTTTTCCTGTAACTCGAATCCTAGCCCGGTATATCCCATTTTAATTTTACACCATTGTGAACCTTACGCCTTTTATACTCTCTGATCGAGGTTCTCGGCATTGAAAAATCTTCGTAAACTAAATCACACGTGTATATGTTGATATTTAAGAGATATACAGTTAAGAAAATCAAGGGCAATGGTGAAATATATGCGGATTAGACACCAAAAAAAACACTCAACAAATGGCTACAATTTAAGGAATGTGTTTAGTGACGGCATCAGATTCCTAATTGATGGAGAAAGGTCTGGTGGCAAGAAAAGCTGCTTCTAGGAGGTTGTCAAGTGTTTTCGCTCGACGATTCCATTCTTGGGTGGTTGGTTTGGGCCTTGTTCCTGTAACTCGAATCCTAGCCTGGTATATCCCATTTTAATTTTACACCATTGTGAACCTTATGCCTTTTTTACTCTCTGATCGAGGTTCTCGGCATTGAAAAATCTTCGTAAACTAAATCACACGTGTATATATTGATATTTAAGAGATATACAGTCAAGAAAATCTAGGGCAATGGTGAAATATATGCGGATTAGACACAAAAAAAACACTCAACAAATGGCCACAATTTAAGGAATGTGTTTAGTGACGGCATCAGATTCCAAATTGATGGAGAAATGTCTGTTGGTAAGAAAAGCTGCTTTTAGGAGGTTGTCAAGTGTTTTCGCTCGACGATTCCATTCTTGGGTGGTTGGTTTTGACCTTGTTCCTGTAACTCTAATCCTAGCCCGGTATATCCAATTTGAATTTTATACCATTGTGAACCTTACGCCTTATTTACTCTCTGATCGAGGTTCTCGGCTTTGAAAAATCTTCGTAAACAAACTCACACGTGTATATGTTGACATTTAAGAGATATACAGTCAATAAAATCAAGGGCAATGGTGATATATATGCGGATTAGACACAAAAAAACACTCAACAAATGGCTACAATTTAAGGAATGTGTTTAGTGACGGCATCAGATTCCTAATTGATGGAGAAAGGTCAGGTGGCAAGAAAAACTGCTTCTAGGAGGTTGTCAAGTGTTTTCGCTCGACGATTCCATTCTTGGGTGTTTGGTTTGGCCCTTGTTCCTGTAAGTCGAATCCTAGCCCGGTATATCCCAATTTACTTTTACACCATTGTGAACCTTACGCCTTTTTTACTCTCTGATCGAGGTTCTCGGCATTGAAAAATCTTCGTAAACTAAATCACACGTGTATATGTTGACATTTAAGAGATATACAGTCAAGAAAATCAAGGGCAATGGTGATATATATGCGGATTAGACACAAAAAAAAACACTCAACAAATGGCTACAATTTAAGGAATGTGTTTAGTGACGGAATCAGATTCCTAATTGATGTTGAAACGTCTGGTGGCAAGAAAAATCGCTTCTAGGAGGTTGTCAAGTGTTTTCGCTCGACGATTCCATTCTTGGGTGGTTGGTTTGGCCCTTGTTCCTATAACTCGAATCCTAGCCAGGTATATCCCAGTTTACTTTTACACCATTGTGAACCTTACGCCTTTTTTACTCTCTGATCGAGGTTCTCGGCATTGAAAAATCTTCGTAAACTAAATCACACGTGTATATGTTGATATTTAAGAGATATACAGTCAAGAAAATCTAGGGCAATGGTGAAATATATGCGGATTAGACACAAAAAAAACACTCAACAAATGGCTACAATTTAAGGAATGTGTTTAGTGACGGCATCAGATTCCAAATTGATGGAGAAATGTCTGGTGGTAAGAAAAGCTGCTTTTAGGAGGTTGTCAAGTGTTTTCGCTCGACGATTCCATTCTTGGGTGGTTGGTTTTGACCTTGTTCATGTAACTCTAATCCTAGCCCGGTATATCCAATTTGAATTTTACACCATTGTGAACCTTACGCCTTTTTTACTCTCTAATCGAGGTTCTCGGCATTGAAAAATCTTCGTAAACTAAATCACAAGTGTATATGGTCATATTTAAGAGATATACGGTCAAGAAAATCAAGGGCAATGGTGAAATATATGCGGATTAGACACAAAAAAAAACACTCAACAAATGGCTTCAATTTAAGGAATGTGTTTAGTGACGGCATCAGATTACAAATTGATGGAAAAAGGTCCGGTGGTAAGAAAAGCTGCTTCTAGGAGGTTGTCAAGTGTTTTCGCTCGACGATTCCATTCTTGGGTGGTTGGTTTGGCCCTTCTTCCTGTAACTCGAATCCTAGCCCGGTATATCCCATTTTAATTTTACACCATTGTAAACCTTACGCCTTTTTTACTCTCTGATCGAGGTTCTCGGCATTGAAAAATCTTCGTAAACTAAATCACACCTGTATATGTTGATATTTAAGAGATATACAGTCAAGAAAATCAAGGGCAATGCTGATATATATGCGGATTAGACACAAAAAAAAAAAACACTCAACAAATGGCTACAATTTAAGGAATGTGTTTAGTGACGGCATCAGATTCCTAATTGATGGAGAAAGGTTTGGTGGTAAGAAAAGTTGTTTCTAGGAGGTTGTCACGTGTTTTCGCTCCACGATTCCATTCTTGGGTGGTTGGTTAGGCCCTTGTTCCTGTAACTCGAATCCTAACCCGGTATATCCCATTTTAATTTTACACTATTGTGAACCTTACGCCTTTTTTACTCTCTGATCGAGGTTCTCGGTATTGAAAAATATTCGTAAACTAAATCACACGTGTATATGTTGATATTTAAGAGATATACAGTCAAGAAAATCAAGGGCAATGGTGATATATATGCGGATTAGAGACAAAAAAAACACTCAACAAATGGCTACAATTTAAGGAATGTGTTTAGTGACGGAATCAGATTCCTAATTGATGTAGAAACGTCTGGTGGCAAGAAAAACCGCTTCTAGGAGGTTGTCAAGTGTTTTCGCTCGACGATTCCATTCTTGGGTGGTTGGTTTGGCCCTTGTTCCTGTAACTCGAATCCTAGCCCGGTATATCCCAGTTTACTTTTACACCATTGTGAACCTTACGCCTTTTTTACTCTCTGATCGAGGTTCTCGGCATTGAAAAATCTTCGTAAACTAAATCACACGTGTATATGTTGATATTTAAGAGATATACAGTCAAGAAAATCAAGGGCAATGGTGAAATATATGCGGATTAGACACAAAAAAAAAACATTCAACAAATGGCTACAATTTAAGGAATGTGTTTAGTGACGGCATCAGATTCCAAATTGATGGAGAAATGTCTGGTGGTAAGAAAAGCTGCTTTTAGGAGGTTGTCAAGTGTTTTCGCTCGACGATTCCATTCTTGGGTGGTTGGTTTTGACCTTGTTCATGTAACTCTAATCCTAGCCCGGTATATCCAATTTGAATTTTACACCATTGTGAACCTTACGCCTTTTTTACTCTCTAATCGAGGTTCTCGGCATTGAAAAATCTTCGTAAACTAAATCACAAGTGTATATGGTCATATTTAAGAGATATACGGTCAAGAAAATCAAGGGCAATGGTGAAATATATGCGGATTAGACACAAAAAAAACACTCAACAAATGGCTTCAATTTAAGGAATGTGTTTAGTGACGGCATCAGATTACAAATTGATGGAAAAAGGTCTGGTGGTAAGAAAAGCTGCTTCTAGGAGGTTGTCAAGTGTTTTCGCTCGACGATTCCATTCTTGGGTGGTTGTTTTGGCCCTACTTCCTGTAACTCGAATCCTAGCCCGGTATATCCCATTTTAATTTTACACCATTGTAAACCTTACGCCTTTTTTACTCTCTGATCGAGGTTCTCGGCAATGAAAAATCTTCGTAAACTAAATCACACCTGTATATGTTGATATTTAAGAGATATACAGTCAAGAAAATCAAGGGCAATGGTGATATATATGCGGATTAGACACAAAAAAAAAACACTCAACAAATGGCTACAATTTAAGGAATGTGTTTAGTGACGGCATCAGATTCCTAATTGATGGAGAAAGGTTTGGTGGTAAGAAAAGCTGCTTCTAGGAGGTTGTCACGTGTTTTCGCTCCACGATTCCATTCTTGGGTGGTTGGTTAGGCCCTTGTTCCTGTAACTCGAATCCTAACCCGGTATATCCCATTTTAATTTTACACTATTGTGAACCTTACGCCTTTTTTACTCTCTGATCGAGGTTCTCGGTATTGAAAAATATTCGTAAACTAAATCACACGTGTATATGTTGATATTTAAGAGATATACAGTCAAGAAAATCAAGGGCAATGGTGATATATATGCGGATTAGAGACAAAAAAAAACACTCAACAAATGGCTACAATTTAAGGAATGTGTTTAGTGACGGAATCAGATTCCTAATTGATGTAGAAACGTCTGGTGGCAAGAAAAACCGCTTCTAGGAGGTTGTCAAGTGTTTTCGCTCGACGATTCCATTCTTGGGTGGTTGGTTTGGCCCTTGTTCCTGTAACTCGAATCCTAGCCCGGTATATCCCAGTTTACTTTTACACCATTGTGAACCTTACGCCTTTTTTACTCTCTGATCGAGGTTCTCGGCATTGAAAAATCTTCGTAAACTAAATCACACGTGTATATGTTGATATTTAAGAGATATACAGTCAAGAAAATCAAGGGCAATGGTGAAATATATGCGGATTAGACACAAAAAAAAACATTCAACAAATGGCTACAATTTAAGGAATGTGTTTAGTGACGGCATCAGATTCCAAATTGATGGAGAAATGTCTGGTGGTAAGAAAAGCTGCTTTTAGGAGGTTGTCAAGTGTTTTCGCTCGACGATTCCATTCTTGGGTGGTTGGTTTTGACCTTGTTCATGTAACTCTAATCCTAGCCCGGTATATCCAATTTGAATTTTACACCATTGTGAACCTTACGCCTTTTTTACTCTCTAATCGAGGTTCTCGGCATTGAAAAATCTTCGTAAACAAAATCACAAGTGTATATGGTCATATTTAAGAGATATACGGTCAAGAAAATCAAGGGCAATGGTGAAATATATGCGGATTAGACACAAAAAAAACACTCAACAAATGGCTTCAATTTAAGGAATGTGTTTAGTGACGGCATCAGATTACAAATTGATGGAAAAAGGTCTGGTGGTAAGAAAAGCTGCTTCTAGGAGGTTGTCAAGTGTTTTCGCTCGACGATTCCATTCTTGGGTGGTTGGTTTGGCCCTACTTCCTGTAACTCGAATCCTAGCCCGGTATATCCCATTTTAATTTTACACCATTGTAAACCTTACGCCTTTTTTACTCTCTGATCGAGGTTCTCGGCAATGAAAAATCTTCGTAAACTAAATCACACCTGTATATGTTGATATTTAAGAGATATACAGTCAAGAAAATCAAGGGCAATGGTGATATATATGCGGATTAGACACAAAAAAAAAAAACACTCAACAAATGGCTACAATTTAAGGAATGTGTTTAGTGACGGCATCAGATTCCTAATTGATGGAGAAAGGTTTGGTGGTAAGAAAAGCTGCTTCTAGGAGGTTGTCACGTGTTTTCGCTCCACGATTCCATTCTTGGGTGGTTGGTTAGGCCCTTGTTCCTGTAACTCGAATCCTAACCCGGTATATCCCATTTTAATTTTACACTATTGTGAACCTTACGCCTTTTTTACTCTCTGATCGAGGTTCTCGGTATTGAAAAATATTCGTAAACTAAATCACACGTGTATATGTTGATATTTAAGAGATATACAGTTAAGAAAATCAAGGGCAATGGTGATATATATGCGGATTAGACACAAAAAAAAAACACTCAACAAATGGCTACAATTTAAGGAATGTGTTTAGTGACGGAATCAGATTCCTAATTGATGTAGAAACGTCTGGTGGCAAGAAAAACCGCTTCTAGGAGGTTGTCAAGTGTTTTCGCTCGACGATTCCATTCTTGGGTGGTTGGTTTGGCCCTTGTTCCTGTAACTCGAATCCTAGCCCGGTATATCCCAGTTTACTTTTACACCATTGTGAACCTTACGCCTTTTTTACTCTCTGATCGAGGTTCTCGGCATTGAAAAATCTTCGTAAACTAAATCACACGTGTATATGTTGATATTTAAGAGATATACAGTCAAGAAAATCAAGGGCAATGGTGAAATATATGCGGATTAGACACAAAAAAAAACATTCAACAAATGGCTACAATTTAAGGAATGTGTTTAGTGACGGCATCAGATTCCAAATTGATGGAGAAATGTCTGGTGGTAAGAAAAGCTGCTTTTAGGAGGTTGTCAAGTGTTTTCGCTCGACGATTCCATTCTTGGGTGGTTGGTTTTGACCTTGTTCATGTAACTCTAATCCTAGCCCGGTATATCCAATTTGAATTTTACACCATTGTGAACCTTACGCCTTTTTTACTCTCTAATCGAGGTTCTCGGCATTGAAAAATCTTCGTAAACAAAATCACAAGTGTATATGGTCATATTTAAGAGATATACGGTCAAGAAAATCAAGGGCAATGGTGAAATATATGCGGATTAGACACAAAAAAAACACTCAACAAATGGCTTCAATTTAAGGAATGTGTTTAGTGACGGCATCAGATTACAAATTGATGGAAAAAGGTCTGGTGGTAAGAAAAGCTGCTTCTAGGAGGTTGTCAAGTGTTTTCGCTCGACGATTCCATTCTTGGGTGGTTGGTTTGGCCCTACTTCCTGTAACTCGAATCCTAGCCCGGTATATCCCATTTTAATTTTACACCATTGTAAACCTTACGCCTTTTTTACTCTCTGATCGAGGTTCTCGGCAATGAAAAATCTTCGTAAACTAAATCACACCTGTATATGTTGATATTTAAGAGATATACAGTCAAGAAAATCAAGGGCAATGGTGATATATATGCGGATTAGACACAAAAAAAAAAAACACTCAACAAATGGCTACAATTTAAGGAATGTGTTTAGTGACGGCATCAGATTCCTAATTGATGGAGAAAGGTTTGGTGGTAAGAAAAGCTGCTTCTAGGAGGTTGTCACGTGTTTTCGCTCCACGATTCCATTCTTGGGTGGTTGGTTAGGCCCTTGTTCCTGTAACTCGAATCCTAACCCGGTATATCCCATTTTAATTTTACACTATTGTGAACCTTACGCCTTTTTTACTCTCTGATCGAGGTTCTCGGTATTGAAAAATATTCGTAAACTAAATCACACGTGTATATGTTGATATTTAAGAGATATACAGTTAAGAAAATCAAGGGCAATGGTGATATATATGCGGATTAGACACAAAAAAAAAACACTCAACAAATGGCTACAATTTAAGGAATGTGTTTAGTGACGGAATCAGATTCCTAATTGATGTAGAAACGTCTGGTGGCAAGAAAAACCGCTTCTAGGAGGTTGTCAAGTGTTTTCGCTCGACGATTCCATTCTTGGGTGGTTGGTTTGGCCCTTGTTCCTGTAACTCGAATCCTAGCCCGGTATATCCCAGTTTACTTTTACACCATTGTGAACCTTACGCCTTTTTTACTCTCTGATCGAGGTTCTCGGCATTGAAAAATCTTCGTAAACTAAATCACACGTGTATATGTTGATATTTAAGAGATATACAGTCAAGAAAATCTAGGGCAATGGTGAAATATATGCGGATTAGACACAAAAAAAAAATTCAACAAATGGCTACAATTTAAGGAATGTGTTTAGTGACGGCATCAGATTCCAAATTGATGGAGAAATGTCTGGTGGTAAGAAAAGCTGCTTTTAGGAGGTTGTCAAGTGTTTTCGCTCGACGGTTCCATTCTTGGGTGGTTGGTTTTGACCTTGTTCATGTAACTCTAATCCTAGCCCGGTATATCCAATTTGAATTTTACACCATTGTGAACCTTACGCCTTTTTTACTCTCTAATCGAGGTTCTCGGCATTGAAAAATCTTCGTAAACTAAATCACAAGTGTATATGGTCATATTTAAGAGATATACGGTCAAGAAAATCAAGGGCAATGGTGAAATATATGCGGATTAGACACAAAAAAAACACTCAACAAATGGCTTCAATTTAAGGAATGTGTTTAGTGACGGCATCAGATTACAAATTGATGGAAAAAGGTCTGGTGGTAAGAAAAGCTGCTTCTAGGAGGTTGTCAAGTGTTTTCGCTCGACGATTCCATTCTTGGGTGGTTGGTTTGGCCCTACTTCCTGTAACTCGAATCCTAGCCCGGTATATCCCATTTTAATTTTACACCATTGTAAACCTTACGCCTTTTTTACTCTCTGATCGAGGTTCTCGGCAATGAAAAATCTTCGTAAACTAAATCACACATGTATATGTTGATATTTAAGAGATATACAGTCAAGAAAATCAAGGGCAATGGTGATATATATGCGGATTAGACACAAAAAAAAAACACTCAACAAATGGCTACAATTTAAGGAATGTGTTTAGTGACGGCATCAGATTCCTAATTGATGGAGAAAGGTTTGGTGGTAAGAAAAGCTGCTTCTAGGAGGTTGTCACGTGTTTTCGCTCCACGATTCCATTCTTGGGTGGTTGGTTAGGCCCTTGTTCCTGTAACTCGAATCCTAACCCGGTATATCCCATTTTAATTTTACACTATTGTGAACCTTACGCCTTTTTTACTCTCTGATCGAGGTTCTCGGTATTGAAAAATATTCGTAAACTAAATCACACGTGTATATGTTGATATTTAAGAGATATACAGTTAAGAAAATCAAGGGCAATGGTGATATATATGCGGATTAGACATAAAAAAAAAAACACTCAACAAATGGCTACAATTTAAGGAATGTGTTTAGTGATGGAATCAGATTCCTAATTGATGTAGAAACGTCTGGTGGCAAGAAAAACCGCTTCTAGGAGGTTGTCAAGTGTTTTCGCTCGACGATTCCATTCTTGGGTGGTTGGTTTGGCCCTTGTTCCTGTAACTCGAATCCTAGCCCGGTATATCCCAGTTTACTTTTACACCATTGTGAACCTTACGCCTTTTTTACTCTCTGATCGAGGTTCTCGGCTTTGAAAAATCTTCGTAAACTAAACCACACATGTATATGATGACATTTAAGAGATATACAGTCAAGAAAATCAAGGGCAATGGTGATATAAATGCAGGATAGACACAAAAAAAAAAACACTCAACAAATGGCTACAATTTAAGGAATGTGTTTAGTGACGGCATCAGATTCCTAATTGATGGAGAAAGGTCTGGTGGTAAGAAAAGCTGCTTCTAGGAGGTTGTCATGTGTTTTCGCTCGACGATTCCATTCTTAGGTGGTTGGTTTGGCCCTTGTTCCTGTAACTCGAATCCTAGCCCGGTATATCCCAGTTTAATTTTACACCATTGTGAACCTTACGCCTTTTTTACTCTCTAATCGACGTTCTCCGCATTGAAAAATCTTCGTAAACTAAATCACACGTGTATATGTTGATATTTAAGAGATATACAGTCAAGAAAATCAAGGGCAATGGTGATATATACGCGGATTAGACACCAGAAAAAAACACACTCAACAAATGGCTACAATTTAAGGAATGTGTTTAGTGACGGCATCAGACTCCTAATTGATGGTGAAATGTCTGGTGTCAAGAAAAGCTGCTTCTAGGAGGTTGTTGTCACACCCCCAAATTCCACATGCGGAGTACCACCGCTTGGAGGCGTTACTGACCAGGATCCAACCACTAATTATTTTGAACCGTTTAGTTATTCATATAAATAATGGTGTAATTAGCGACTAATTTAAATTTTTCAAAACATAGTTTAAGTTTGCAGCGGAAAGGAAAGTAGAACATATCGTAATTTAAAACCACAAGTTTATTAGTTACGAAATTACAAACCACGCACTCCAGCCAATTGCAATGTCCGTCCTAAGCTGTATCGAGCAACCTGCAAAGCATGCAGTAGGGTGTCAACACAAAGTTGGCGAGTTCACGAGTTGACCAGTTTTAGTTTTCGAAAATGTAAGTTGTTTAGATAAAACACTTATAATCACGTCATGGGGAGCTACCCCATATGAAAGCTACTAAACTGGCGTTACCGAAACTGTTGACGAAAAGTTGTTGTGCCCCAAGTCAATGTCTATCATCATTGACCAAGATGCAAGGTCTACTAGTTCATGCCCGATCTCCCCCGGTCACGGTGTGAGGTTGTCAAACCTAATAGCGCTATCAACTAATAACCCGTTCGCCCCCGGCGATTAATCGGTACTATAAGCAGGGACTTTACATGATAGAGATTCGTTTAGTTTTGCTAGTTGTGATTTATAAATAATATCCAAACGTATCTCCCCCGGAGATAGTAATTTAAAAGTACCCGTTTGCATTTTCCCCCAGAAATATTAATTGGAAGTAATCTTTAAAAAGGGCAGTTTGTTCGTGTCCCTCCCTAGGACGCATTCTTTTAGTGTGTGAACTCACCTTGGTTTGCTCGGCAGACAATTTACTTGTGTAAGGTTGGTCAACCATACCCTATTATGGTTTATAAATATTTATTAGGTTCGTGTGCAAGTAACGTCTCATATAAATTACACGTATCTAACACGTAGCACGTAAATCCACATTTCATATAATACACACACTTTGTATGATGTACAGTCATGGAAACAGTAATACGTGTCATAACAGCATATATGTTTTTGGGCCTCTCTTAGCATGTGAACAGTCAAACAGTAGTAGTTAAGCAACAACAGTAGCACACAGTCCATAACATAAGTTGGTGCGGCCCAATAACTAAGCAGAGTTGTCCAGTCGAAACCGGGTGGTCTCGACTCGAGAATAAGAGGTCTCGAGTCGCAACCACGAGTCCCCGAGTCAAAATCAGATGGTCTCGAGTTGCGCATAACTGAGTCGCAACCTCTGGGGGTCTCGAGTCAGGTCTCGACTCCTGGAGCATGATGTCTGGTTTCGAGTTGTCAATCGATGGTCTCGAGTCGCAATACTAAGGTCTCGACTCGTTCCATGCTGATTCTTCTAGAATTTTCAGAATAGTACTGTCCAATCAAATTCCATCAGCAGGTACTATCCAATTACATATCATTAACATATCCTACCATACCGTACAATCATCAAATCAGATCAAACTAACACATTTCAAATATTTTCATGTCATTCAAATTGTTCATCATTTAGGTTTTTCACATTCAACTAACATACTCATCCTAGATATTATGGCCCTATTACAATTTTATCAATCTCATGAATACATTGTTGTGATAGTATCAGATTGTCATTGAAAACATTATTAGGACCTCATTATCATAAACATCAATCAACTATCATCTAGGCAAACTTTAATCCTATTTATGCCAAAAAGAAAACGATTGACAAGTATGCACATAACTATAAACCACGACACAATCAACATATGCGTCAACCCATCCTACTCTAAACAGATCTTATCATTCTTTTACAATATTGCTCACCTAATTCCTATATAGTTTAAAATCAACATCTTTAAGCAAAATTCATCTTTAAGTCAACAAGCAGTAACAATATACTACCAAGTTTTCATAATAAACATCCAAAAATCAAATATTCCTTCCAACCTTATGTATTTGTAAAACAACCAGGCAGTCTATAAGATCAAAACTCAAAAGCACAAGACAGTGACCAATTATACCAAATCAAAGACCACACGAACCCCAAAATAATCAATGGCTCACATATTATCACAGTAACATCTTCATCCCATATTCCATATAAAACCAAAATCTATAATAACCACAAATGTTCAAACACAGTATATACTGACCAAGAGACCGAAGGACGAAAAGGGGTGTCAGCCGCCGCCGCTGCCGTGGTTGCTCCCGTCGTCGACGCTGCTGGTCCGCCGGAGAACCACCACCATCATATCTTCATTATCTTGCCGTTTCGTGGTTAACCAGAGCTCCACCGGAAGCTCAGTCCGTCGCCGGCATTCCCCAACTTATTGGAGAGGTGGTATTCTGCTAGCATCATCACCGCCGAAAATAACGTTGCCGGTGCCGTCAGTCCTCCTCACCATCAAACATCACCATCGTCACAACACTCACCCCGCAGGCCGGAGCTCGACTGCTCATCAAGTGAGAGAGAGATAGTGTGTGGGAGCGGGTATGGGTGTTGTGGGTAAGGAAGGAGGGTGTCCGGGGGGGGGGGGGTATGGCCGACCGGTAATCAGTTCCGGTCACCGGAGTTTTGAGATCAAAGGAGATGAGAAAGGGGTTGTCGGCTGAAATACAAGGGGTGGGTGTTTAGTTAGGGTTTTTAGTGAAAAGGATGAAAGGAAGGGTTTATATTGGGTAGGGTTTTAGATTTAGGTTAGTTGGGTTGGGCCTAGCTCAAATGTATGAACCCGATTGCGTGTCTCATTTAATTATACTGGCCCGGATATTCTAAAATATACCCGTGATGCGTAAATAAATTTCTAATCGTGTGTGCTATTATTTTGCAAATACATGATAATACTAGCAATAATAAGAACAATGATAATAATGAATGTGCGTGTTACTAAAATGCCCTTCACTTAACGACGAGAGTACGGGTTGTCACATTCTCCCCATGTTACTGGAATTTCGTTCTCGAAATTTAAGCAAGGTTCATCCGTTACGCTCTATATGTATACACAGACTCCATTACCATACGTAGATACAAGCAGTTTCACGAAAATCCACAAAACTAACACGTAAGTCACACAACACATAAAATCACATAGCACGAAAAATCACGCAACACAAGATCCACAGAGTTTTTACGTATTTCTCATAGTATAGAATTTTGCAAATTTAATTATAACACCCAAGAAATGCGCAGGAAGACTCGAAGTGTCACATTATCCCCAAGTTCAAGAAATTTCATCCCGAAATTTAGCACGCAGCCACTGACAAGCTAGTGTGTTTAAACGTTTTCGTGGGGCGTCACATCATCCCCTTGTTGGCCTGAGATTTCTTACCAAAATTCAATTGTAGCCTCAGTGCTGGAAGTATAGTTTGCAAACAACTGGGGATACATGCGCATCATCTGGTTTTCCCGTTCCCAGGTAAGCTCTGGGCCACGGCGCGAGATCCAACGAACTCGATCTGTTGGCATTATACTACGCTCGAGAGTTTTGATTTCTTGATTCCTTGATCCCAACCGGTACCTCAATGAAGCGTAGTTTGTTGTTGATCACGAGTTCCTAAAAGAACAACGAATGTGTCATTTGACAGACACTTCTTCAGATTAGGCACGAGGAAGACGTTGTGTACCGCACTTAGCTCTTCAGGTAGGTTTAGTCTATAAAGATACCTTACCGATCCTTTCGGCAATTTCGTACGGTCCAACATATCGCAGATTAAGTTCGTCCCGTTTGCCAAAACGTACCACACCCTTCCAGGGTGAAACTTTAAGTAGAACCCAGTCTCTGACTAGGAATTCTGCGTAGCTTTTATGACGGTCACGAGTTGCCGTCATGCGTTGTTTGATCTGGGCAATCTTATCCGTTGTGTCAAGTACAAGTCTTGGGCCGGTAATTTGGCTTCCGCCAACTTCCGCCCAACACCGAGGTGTCAGGCATTTGCGTCCGTGCAATGCCCCAAATGGTGTTGCCTGATTGCTAGTGTGGTAGCTGTTGCTGGAAGAGATTTCTACAAAAAGTGAAGTGTCACTCGTTTTCCATAGTCGATAACACATGCTCTAAGCATGTCTTTAAGGGTTTCAGAGAGTGCGTTTGGTCTAACCATCAGTTTGCGGGTGATAAACGGTGCTCATGCCTAACTGTGAGCCAAAGGTCCTTGTTCGGAGCTAGTGACGAATCGGATGCAAAACGTGGGTTACGATCAGGTAGAAGAGAAGTTGGCATCTCGTGCCTAGTATCTACTTCTATCAAGTAGATGGTTGCAAGTTCGGAAACTTGTCGGTTTCTTTGGTCGCGTGCCGTTACTAGCAGATATTTCATCAATGCCTTGGACATGATAGAGTAAGATAGTAGCACCTCATAGATTATCTTCCAGTTGCTGGAGTTGCGGATAGTTTGAGGATCTCTCGAATGCTAGGTGATGCCCCTTTTGAGTTCAAATCGTGAGAGGTTGCGTATACGGTCGAGAATTGCGGGCTTTGTGGCGTTAAAAGTCGTGTACTGAAAACTTAGCGCAAGGCGGTTTTGCGTCGTAGAATTTCCAAGGTAAAGCGTAGGAGTCGTTTGGATTTCCCACTGATTTTCAGAATAGGCTCGGGCGTCGTCGAAAGAAACAAGTGTCGAATATTTACAAGATGGAATAAATTCGAGTGTCGTGACTAGGTGTTGATCGAATCGAGTTCGAAGAACAGTGCTTGCGATACCCGTTACCCCGGGGGTATCCTTGGCTCGTTGCCCCCAACGAGTAACATTCGTAGGAAGTATCTCGTCCAAGCGGAGATTTGTGCAAAATAGAGTAGGATAAGAATCAGGGAATTCATAACACGAGTAGCGAGGTAATGTTTGAAGGGCACTCAACGTTGGTGCCTTCAATTTGAGACAAAACATAAAAGGCTTGGTGGTCGGCAATAAGGATTTATCTGGTGTTGATGAGGTAGCTGGTCGTACATAAGCCGCGGGCGATTAGGATAAAGAACGTCGTTTTGCTGATAAGAGGTGTTACGTCAGTATGAATGGCACAACAAGAACCAATGATAGAGAAGGACGGCCGTCTTATGGGTCGGGAGGGTTTAGGTTCACTAAAACGTCTAACAAGATGTTCTGAGTTGAGCCGTATGCGAAAAACGAGTTTGCGATCTCCCAAACCGGTAAGTAACCAAATTTGAATAGACTACCGAAGTCGTGAGGACGAGTCCGAAGTAGTGCTTGTGTCGTCGAAAGGCTTCCATGCAAGGTAATAAAAACATGTCTGAAAGGATACGTTTGGATCACACGTCACAATTTTTATGATTCAAGAAGTTTATTGACTAGCAGTCAGGCTTGCTGAATTTCCCCAAACTAAAGGGAAATTTGGTCAAGGTCTCAGTATGAGGGGGGGGGGGGGGTTCGACGTGAAACTGTGAAAACAGGTTTTCAGGAAAGTATGATTGAAGTAACACATTGTTGAATTAAAAAGTTTGCTGACTAAAGGTCGAGTTTATTGAATTCACCAAACTGAAGAGAGATCTGGCCAAGGTCTCTAAACGGAGAAACGTGGATGTCATGATAAAGAATCGACAGGAGCGGGGATACCATCTGAACAATAAACGCGGATTCGTACGAAAGCTGGCGAAAGGATTCACAGAATCAGGAAAGTTGTCAAACAATAACAGTTCTGACAAATGAAGGATAGGGTAAGCATCAAAGTCGTCGTACTCGTCGGTGGGTTGACTGGTTCGTGTCTACGTCGCGTCACGCTTCCAATTACGCCGGTTTGTAAGAAAGATGCCAATTTGCTGAGCTGGGGTAAGCGGAGGTATAATGTTGGGGTTTGACTGAGGAGTAACCACGTATCAGGAAATTAGAAGGGGATGGCTTCGTGATCGACGGGAGTTCGATGTGATCGTTAATACTGCCATGAGAAGTATACATCCTGTACGCATTCTTGTATTCGAGGCAAGCGACAGGGAATAGAGTAGTGTAGACACACTAGGGTTTTTCTTAGACAATTAGCAAGAATCCAGATCATATGTCGGATGAGGGGACGAGTCTCAACACTCAAGTCGGGAAAAGAAGTACGTGAATACAAAGGATGTGAATGGCGTTGTGGATCCATCCTACTAATCTTGGCTAGTTGCTCCACACATGGAACCAAATTGTTGTGCTACTGCGCCGTAGCAGTTTGTTTCCCCCAATAACGCGTGATTTAGGATTTGCACTCCTTCGTTGTTTCGCCCTCGAAACTTCCTTCTAGGATCCGCAGCAGGCTCCTAGAGGTTCATCGTGTCGATTTGCTCTAGCCCAAAATAAAATCGAAAAGAAAATACGTGGATGAGAGTTAGGGATAACTGGTTCCTTGCCCTAAACGTGTCGTGATTTCGAATCAAGGTTAGGAGAATCCACTCCCGCTTAGCGCTCATCAGGTTTGCGTAGTTTTCGTATGATTCACAGTGTTGAATACCAAATATACAACTACATATTTACGCACATATGCTAAATATACACATACTCATTCACATATATGCGTGCACAAATAAATGCCGATGACTATAATTACCATGTGAGTACCTGAATCTGACGAACCTTGCAATCCGGAGTGTGGTGTCATTGTGGTTTTCATTAAGGAACGGTTATAGTCTGGTTTCCATATAAAAACATTTTTCATCTTAAAAATATTTTATATCTTAAACCTAGTTCACTATAACCAATGGCTCTGATACCAATCTGTCACACCCCCAAATTCCACATGCGGAGTACCACCGCTTGGAGGCGTGACTGACCAGGATTCAACCACTAATTATTTTGAACCGTTTAGTTATTCATATAAATAATGGTGTAATTAGCGACTAATTTAAATTTTTCAAAACATAGTTTAAGTTTGCAGCAGAAAGGAAAGTAGAACATATCGTAATTTAAAACCACAAGTTTATTAGTTATGAAATTACAAACCACGCACTCCAGCCGATTGCAATGTCCGTCCTAAGCTGTATCGAGCAACCTGCAAAGCATGCAGTAGTGTGTCAACACAAAGTTGGCGAGTTCACGAGTTGACCAGTTTTAGTTTTCGAAAATGTAAGTTGTTTAGATAAAACACTTATAATCACGTCATGGGGAGCTACCCCATATGAAAGCTACTAAACTGGCGTTACCGAAACTGTTGACGAAAAGTTGTTGTGCCCCAAGTCAATGTCTATCATCATTGACCAAGATGCAAGGTCTACTAGTTCACGCCCGATCTCCCCCGGTCACGGTGTGAGGTTGTCAAACCTAATAGCGCTATCAACTAATAACCCGTTCGCCCCCGGCGATTAATCGGTACTATAAGCAGGGACTTTACATGATAGAGATTCGTGTGCAAGTAATCTTTAAAAAGGGCAGTTTGTTCGTGTCCCTCCCTGGGACGCATGCTTTTAGTGTGTGAACTCACCTTGGTTTGCTCGGCAGACAATTTACTTGTGTAAGGTTGGTCAACCATACCCTATTATGGTTTATAAATATTTATTAGGTTCGTGTGCAAGTAACGTCTCATATAAATTACACGTATCTAACACGTAGCACGTAAATCCACATTTTATATAATACACACACTTTGTATGATGTACAGTCATGGCAACAGTAATACGTGTCATAACAGCATATATGTTTTTGGGCCTCTCTTAGCATGTGAACAGTCAAACAGTAGCAGTTAAGCAACAACAGTAGCACACAGTCCATAACATAAGTTGGTGCGGCCCAATAACTAAGCAGAGTTGTCCAGTCGAAACCGGGTGGTCTCGACTCGAGAATAAGAGGTCTCGAGTCGCAACCACGAGTCCCCGAGTCAAAATCAGATGGTCTCGAGTTGCGCATAACTGAGTCGCAACCTCTGGGGGTCTCGAGTCAGGTCTCGACTCCTGGAGCATGATGTCTGGTTTCGAGTTGTCAATCGATGGTCTCGAGTCGCAATACTAAGGTCTCGACTCGTTCCATGCTGATTCTTCTAGAATTTTCAGAATAGTACTGTCCAATCAAATTCCATCAGCAGGTACTATCCAATTACATATCATTAACATATCCTACCATACCGTACAATCATCAAATCAGATCAAACTAACACATTTCAAATATTTTCATGTCATTCAAATTGTTCATCATTTAGGTTTTTCACATTCAACTAACATACTCATCCTAGATATTATGGCCCTATTACAATTTTATCAATCTCATGAATACATTGTTGTGATAGTATCAGATTGTCATTGAAAACATTATTAGGACCTCATTATCATAAACATCAATCAACTATCATCTAGGCAAACTTTAATCCTATTTATGCCAAAAAGAAAACGATTGACAAGTATGCACATAACTACAAACCACGACACAATCAACATATGCGTCAACCCATCCTACTCTAAACAGATCTCATCATTCTTTTACAATATTGCTCACCTAATTCCTATATAGTTTAAAATCAATATCTTTAAGCAAAATTCATCTTTAAGTCAACAAGCAGTAACAATATACTACCAAGTTTTCATAATAAACATCCAAAAATCAAATATTCCTTCCAACCTTATGTATTTGTAAAACAACCAGGCAGTCTATAAGATCAAAACTCAAAAGCACAAAACAGTGAACAATTATACCAAATCAAAGACCACATGAACCCCAAAATAATCAATGGCTCACATATTATCACAGTAACATCTTCATCCCATATTCCATATAAAACCAAAATCTATAATAACCACAAATGTTCAAACACAGTATATACTGACCAAGAGACCGAAGGACGAAAAGGGTTGTCAGCCGCCGCCGCTGCCGTGGTTGTTCCCGTCGTCGACGCTGCTGGTCCGCCGGAGAACCACCACCATCATATCTTCATTATCTCGCCGTTTCGTGGTTAACCAGAGCTCCATCGGAAGCTCAGTCCGTCGCCGGCATTCCCCAACTTATCGGAGAGGTGGTATTCTGCTAGCATCATCACCGCCGGAAATAACGTTGCCGGTGCCGTCAGTCCTCCTCACCATCAAACATCACCATCGTCACAACACACACCCCGCAGGCCGGAGCTCGACTGCTCATCAGGTGAGAGAGAGATAGTGTGTGGGAGCGGGTATGGGTGTTGTGGGTAAGGAAGGAGGGTGTCCGGGGGGGGGGGGGTATGGCCGACCGGTAATCGGTTCCGGTCACCGGAGTTTTGAGAGCAAAGGAGATGAGAAAGGGGTTGTCGGCTGAAATACAAGGGATGGGTGTTTAGTTAGGGTTTTTAGTGAAAAGGATGAAAGGAAGGGTTTATATTGGGTAGGGTTTTAGATTTAGGTTAGTTGGGTTGGGCCTAGCTCAAATGTATGAACCCGATTGCGTGTCTCATTTAATTATACTGGCCCGGATATTCTAAAATATACCCGTGATGCGTAAATAAATTTCTAATCGTGTGTGCTATTATTTTGCAAATACATGATAATACTAGCAATAATAAGAACAATGATAATAATGAATGTGCGTGTTACTAAAATGCCCTTCACTTAACGACGAGAGTACGGGTTGTCACAGTTGTCAAGCGTTTTCGCTCGACCATTCAATTCTTGGGTGGTTGGTTTGGCCCTTGTTCCTGTAACTCAAATCCTAGCCCGGTATATCCCATTTTAATCTTACACCATTGTGAACCTTACGCCTTTTTTACTCTCTGATCGAGGTTCTCGGCATTGAAAAATCTTCGTAAACTAAATCACACGTTTATATGTTGATATTTAAGAGATATACAGTCAAGAAAATCAAGGGCAATGGTGATATATATGCGGATTAGACACAAAAAAAACACTCAACAAATGGCTACAATTTAAGGAATGTGTTTAGTGACGGCATCAGATTCATAATTGATGTAGAAACGTCTGGTGGCAAGAAAAACCGCTTCTAGGAGGTTGTCAAGTGTTTTCGCTCGACGATTCCATTCTTGGGTGGTTGGTTTGGCCCTTGTTCCTGTAACTCGAATCCTAGCCCGTTATATCCCAGTTTACTTTTACACCATTGTGAACCTTACGCCTTTTTTACTCTCTGATCGAGGTTCTCGGCTTTGAAAAATCTTCGTAAACTAAATCACACGTGTATATGATGACATTTAAGAGATATACAGTCAAGAAAATCAAGGGCAATGGTGATATATATGCAGAATAGACACAAAAAAAAACACTCAACAAATGGCTACAATTTAAGGAATGTGTTTAGTGACGGCATCAGATTCCTAATTGACGGAGAAAGGTCTGGTGGTAAGAAAATCTGCTTCTAGGAGGTTGTCATGTGTTTTCGCTCAACGATTCCATTCTTAGGTGGTTGGTTTGGCCCTTGTTCCTGTAACTCGAATCCTAGCCCGGTATATCCCAGTTTAATTTTACACCATTGTGAACCTTACCCCTTTTTTACTCTCTAATCGAGGTTCTCGGCATTGAAAAATCTTCGTAAACTAAATCACACGTTTATATGTTGATATTTAAGAGATATACAGTCAAGAAAATCAACGGCAATGGTGATATATATGCGGATTAGACACAAAAAAAAACACTCAACAAATGGCTACAATTTAAGGAATGTGTTTAGTGACGGCATCAGATTCCTAATTGATGTAGAAACGTCTGGTGGCAAGAAAAACCGCTTCTAGGAGGTTGTCAA
>JARYGA010052544.1:0-44158 GCA_030545235.1 Helianthus tuberosus | reverse complement strand
GTTGGATGAAGCCTATTCAAAATATCCGAAAAATGAGAATGTCAAATTTGATAATTAGTACGGGTATGGTTGATGGTAACGAAAAGGACAAAGTGGATACCGTGACGGGTCGTGTGGAAGGATTAATGAAAAATGGTAAAGATATAGAGTTAGCTAAATTTGTTGATAATATGTTTAAGATGGAAGGTGCGGGTAAGTTGGCAGATACGTTGGCAGATGCGGATAAAGGTGTCGTTAAGGGACAAGTGAAGGGAAAATCACATGATAAAAAAGAAGTTGATTACTCGATACCAAGTTTCATGCTGTTATCAAAAAGTTCACAGAGACCAGATCCAGAAGTTGAATCAAGTGTGCATGGGATTGTTATTGAAATGAATGAACCGTTGAATGATAATGAAAAACTGATATGGCAGTATATGTTGACGGTTATGGACGATAAATGTGGGTAAGTATAATTACGAATGTTATAGTTTTATTACATGTTTTGTATTGACATTATGACAAACTGAACTACAAACTTATTGTACAGGGGAGAACGTAATAGAAAGAATGATAAAAAGAATGATGATGATGAGATAGACATCAAACAGGAGATGAAGGAGATAAAGTTGACGTTCAAGTAAGTTTACATATGCATTATAACTATTATTACTAATAATATTACTAGTGTTGTTATTATTATGATTCATATTATTTTGTTGGTTGATGCACATGTGCATATACAGTTTTGCATTATGACATAGGACACCATATGTCACATGACTTATATTATTATAAATATTGTTTATAATGCATGTAATGTGTTTGATGCACATGTGCATAAAAAAAGTAATGAAATGTATGTGATGTATGCAGCAACTATGTATTTGAAACTCAACATGGAATGTCAACCAGAGCATTTTTTATAAACACACATTTTTTATAAACACACTGGAAGAAGGAAAGTGGATTTCACAAAATGTAATAGATTGTTGGGCGGCACTGTTGAACTATATGGAGAAGAAAGAAAATCTGTTAGGGAAAAGGAGGTTATGGTGCTATACCACCACAATCGTAAGTGTGTCATAATTTATGATTAAAAACCAATTGTGAATAAATTAAGTATTATTTGTGCATGACATGTATTGATGTAATGTGTGCCCGGAGTTTATGCTAAAAACGAAACAAACAGAAAAATGGCGTTTGCAACAATAACATCGCATCTGAAAGAGGTGGTTGAGTGTGATAACGAACTGTTGAAGTTGAGAGATTTCAACATTATAATCATACCCATGATTGAAAAAAAAAACATTTCTACCTGATTTTTTTATTTGGATAACGCAACGGTTGAAGTGGTCGATAATATGCATGATAGCCTCGCGTTTTACAAGATGACATCAGGAAAAGGAACAGGAACGAGTTTTAGATATTTAGGGTCGCCTTCTAAAATGGTACGTATGTATTTTATATTTAATGTTGTATTTGTGAATAATTATATAGATTTATGACAATTTATATATGTATTATAGAAACATTACATTGTTGGGTATTTGAAAGATGTCGGACATCCAACGGCATCACGCATGGTGAACGCAAATGTGATGAGAAAGAGGCTGGGATGGGAAACGGCTGACAATGTTAACGATTGCGGCGTGTTCGCGATGCGACACATGGAAATATATAAAGGGAGTGATGTTAGATTGAATGCGGTTTTAGTACCAATAAAGATATTCAGAAGATGCAGCTGAAAAATTTGAGGATGAAGATAGCGACAAAGCTGCTGTTGAAACAAGATGAATGTTGAAACAATATTGAATGCGGGTTTAGTACCAATAAAGATATTCAGAAGATGCAGTTGTTAAATGAAGAGGCGTTGAAACAAGATGAATATTGGAAGATGCTTAGCAAGTGGAAAACGGATCAGAAAATATAGGTTGTGGGTGTAGGTTACATCTTATTTCACGTTTTATGTTTTTGTTTGGTTAGACGGATTATGTTTTTATTTGGTTAGACGTGGATAGTTGTTGTGAGACTGGTTGATATCAGTTGATACTTAGTTGATAATTGGATTGTGTTATGGTTGATTTGATATGCACATGTGCATGGTTATACGTTTTATGTTTTCTTATTTCACGTTTTATGTTTGGTTGACATCAGTTGATAATTAGTTAATAATTACTTAGTTGATAATTGGATTGTGTTATGGTTGATTTGATATGCACATGTGCATGGTGATGATTAAATGTTGAAGATGGTTGTTAAGGCATGATATTAATTGTTAATTGGATGGTTTATATAATGTGTTACAAATGGATACGATTGGTAATATTTGTTATATTATTTTGTTTAGTAAATGAAATGTTGGGTATGCACAGGTGCATTAAGTGTCAAAGCATACATCTTTTTTTGTTTTGTTTTGTTTTTTTTTTATGGTATGTAATGTATTTGTTGGGTATGCACATGTGCATAATGCGACAAAACATACATCTGTTGTACAAAGTGATGGAACGTACATGTGATATAATATGTAATGTATTACATCCGGATATGTTCGTTAATGTGTAGAACATAACAAAATGTAAAGCATATATGCACACGTGGATTTTTTGTTTATTGTTTTTTTTTTCATTAAATATAAACATAATAAGATTGTAATAATGAATATATGAAAGACACATAAATAGTCAGTTAAAAAACATAGTAATCAAATTTTACGCATAGTCAAATAAAGCATAAATAGTCAGTTAAAAAACATAGTAATCAAATTTTACGCATAGTCAAATAACAAACATAATAAGAAACTAATGAAAGTCCTCAGTAATTCATGTCAATAATAATACGTCGCAATATATAATAGGTTGCCATATATCATAGATAAATCAAAGATCACGAGTTGGGTTGGATGATTAACGACGTCGGGTTGAACGCCTAAGAGTGTGCTCAGGTTCACGAGTTTTCGCAAATTCACGCCTACGAGATGTTTGTTCAGGTTCAGACGGTTTTTTCGTGCAGGCATGGTCTTTAGATGCACCATAATCAGAAGAAGTGTGCTCGTCGGTGTCATCAGCATCATCGATTGTGCCGTCATCGGTGTCATCAAGATCAACATCAGTATCATCAGAACCGGAATCAGACAGTGCGGGTAGTCCAGCGGCAATAGCAGCGGCACGTTTAGCTGCTCGTGCAGCAAGTTTAGCAGCCTTGATTTTCTCGCAGTTGCGTGAATCATGGTCAAATACATATTTGTTGCATTTATTGCATAAACGGGCGGCTTTTTGTCGTTTACCAGCTTTCTTTCATTTATCTTTAATTTGTTGACCACCGGGGCCGGTCCGTTGTTTTTTGGTCCCACAACCTTTGTTTCTAATACCTTGAGGAGGATGGACACTTGTGCTTAGGGTTGCAGGTATGTTTAATATGTCACTGATGTTTGCAGTTCTTTGGATGGAACGAGGCTGAGGATCACACGGGAATGATTCGAATGTGCGGTTCCTGATGCGTTTGATTTCAGAAGACAACGAACGTAAATGATCAGGATTACGTCTGAGTCGGTTTGTGCATTGGGTGACTAAATCCATTATTTCATTGTTGATGATAGCAAACTCGCTGTTGTCAGTTGAATACATGTTAGATATACTATGCACAACTGACGGGAGCGCATCTCGTTTCCAACGTAGAATGATGTAGTGGGACGGTATTCGTTCAATTTGGTTGTAACGGAATATACAAAATACATGTCAGCACATGTATCCGATACGAGTGAACCCAAGACATGTACAGCTTACTGTTTGTTTAGGTACATTGAATGACACCTACACATTTGCACAACATATATTGTAAATATAATGTATACATGAAGGGTAATATGCACAGGTGAATAGGTTATTGTGTACAATAAAACAAGTGAATCAAATACAATGTTTGATACATGCACATCTGCATAAAAAAATAATTTGACAAACAGTTATAATAGTTATATTTAGAGTAATATGCATTAATGGTATATTGAGGGTAACATGCACAAATAAATTGGTTGATACATGCACATGTGCATAACAAAATAATCAGACAAACAGTTATATTAGTTGTATAAATAGTTGTATTGAGGGTAATATGCACTAATGGTAATATTTAAAAAATATTAATCTATAAATGTTATGTTGTGTATATTGAATATTAAAACATATTGGATAGTAAGAACATACCTCGAATTCATTAACATAAGACATGTTGGATTTGTAGTGACGAACAATGTAATTTTTTATATCGGTCGATCCAGGACGTTCAATTGGCATGCAGTGGAACATGCCCATGTATATTTCTTTTCGAACTTCAAGAAACATGGACCATGTGTATATTCGGATGCGTGTGCCTCTATACGAAGACCGGTGGATAAGCGAGGGTTTGAAATGTCGCTTTTAAATTCGAGATCTCGTTGTGTGTGCCGCTGAGCGTCAATACTGGTATCGAAACACATCATAAATTGAACTAATGTTTTAGTTTCTGATGAGTTAACTTTAAAACGACCGTTCAAGCTCTCGCATCTTGATGTAGTTTTCATCAAACAACACATCGGTATCTCTCTGAAATAACACGGGACCCATTCATGCCGTATAGCAAATATCTCACACAGCCAAGGATGGTTGTTTAGATGATATTCATCCATTAATACATGCCATTTTTCTTCGAATGTTTGTGGTGTGATGAATAAATTCCACACCAATTTATGTATTGATGAACGAAGGGTGGTATTATCAAGGATGTCATTTGAAATCTGTAAATAAAGATAAGCGAATAATAATAATTTGTATTATTTAATCATATTATATGGTTTAATTGGAATCGTGTTAATATTAAAATAGAGTGTTTACCTTGGACGGAAGTTTTCTCATTATGTGCCACATGCATAAACGATGGATAGAGTTTGTGAAAACGGTTGATACAGCTTGTTTCATTGATGCATCTTGGTCAGTGAGAACAAATATTGGTTGTTTCTTGTGTGCAGCCAGAAAGGTGTTTAGTAACCATGTATATGACTCTATAGTCTCATCATATAACATGCCAGCGCCAAAGATAACACATTTCTTGTGATGATCAACTCCGGTGAGTGGCACAAAAATCATTTTATACCTGTAAATAAAACATATGATGTTAAAAAATTATTAATAATTTCACATGCTGAAAAGTATAGTATCTTACTTGTTGGTGTCATACGTAGCGTCAAATGTACACACATCGCCAAAAGCCTCATAATTTCGCAATGATACGAAATCAGCCCAAAAGAACGATTGCAACTCATTATCAACTATGGCACAATCAAAATAGAAGTCTTTAAGATTGGTAACTCGAGATTTCATGGTATGTAAGATAATGTATGCATCGCGTTCACCAATGAATACACGTATATCTCTAGAGCAATTTTTGAAATCTTCTCTCGTGCCATGAACATTGTGAGGCCCGCCTTTAAGTGATACTTGGATATTATGTGCAACATTTGGCCCAATTTTGTTAAGGCTAATTTTGTGGATGAACTGTTGCTCTTCAAATCCAAGTTTCCTATTTTGTTTTAACATGTTGGCGTTATCGCTACTAATCGTCCAATGGTTGTGCTCGGCGATGAAATCGTATATTTTGTATTGTTCGGTGGCACGATCATAACTCACTTTGATATGCGCACGGCACCCGGAAACTGTGTATCGGCTTCGTCGGTGTTGTTTCTTGGATTTATCATACATGGTTGGAGCATTCTTGGATGGAGCATGGGGGTCAGATTCTGTGATCCATGGTTGTCCTTCTCTTGAACATAATATATATCTATGAGTGTGGATGTTCATAGTAGGATTGTCATGATATTTTTTGTTCTTCGATGTGCCGATACGAGTAGAAAATCCGGATTGTGTAGCATATGTATTGTACATCGTGACAATACCTTCCCAATGGGTAAATGTACTGTTTATAACAGGAAGGTATTTAACATCCACTTCAGGTATCCAATACGGGGTGCCGTTAGGTGTAGCATGTATGGCATCCGTAATTGTTCCTGTGAGAAATAATTAATAAAGGAAAAAATGGTCAACATGATGCACGGATGAATAATAGAATTGTAATTAATATGCACATGTGCATTGTCAGTTAATGTATAATGTCATAAGTTATTTTTTAATCATAATGCACATGTGAATAAATTTACAATGTAACATAATTTGTAATATGATGCATAATTTGTAATATGATGCAGTTAACACAATGCACAATTGCACATGTGCATATAATATTGAGTAATCATCATTTACAACATAAAACAATTGTGAACATGCTGCAAACGAGTATATCATTGAATGAGTCACAATTTACATAAAATGGATATAAAATACCTTTTGTTTCAAACCGAATGAACTGTAAGTGTTGATGTTCTCTGCTTGTAGGTGTTGTACCAGTCGATGTGGTGTCAACTGATAACGACTAATCAGGTAAATTAGCAGTCCCAGATGATAATACAACATTGCCTACGTTGCCTGATGTAGACATGGAATCAAGCGTCTTTATTTCAAACCCATGAAGGGTGTGTCGACTTGCAACTGTTGTAGACACAGGATTGCGACTTTCATTTGGATTGACGGCAGGAAATGGATTGACATCAGACGGACCGACGGCAGAAATGGGATTGACATCAGATGGGCCGCCAAAACCAGCATCGGGATGTGGATGATATGCAGAAGTTGTTGCATGATGATCATCAGATGCGTTAGGTTCAACTCTAACACGAGATGAGTCAGACGAAGCCATGTGTAGCCGTAATCAGTTTCCCCAACGCCGTAATCAGTATCCCCAGTGAATCCGCCGTAAAATGTGTATGTCGCCGCCGTGATATCAGTCGCCGTTGTAGATCGCCGTCGCCGTAGTCGATGGATGCAAAATCTCGAATGAAACCCTAGATTGTAAAAGACTATCGTGAACAGGGGCTGGAAATCAGGAGCGCGTGTTTTTTTTTTATTAAATGTCACTTAATTACAAATTTGCCATGTGTTCACATTGGTTCTCGCGGTTCTCGCAATAAAGGGTGGTTCCTAAAGGATCCTTATCCTATATATATATATATAACATCTTGAAAATTAATATTAATATATATAACTCGGGAAGTACTTGTACATGTTAAATTATATATATATTAATATTAATTTTCAAGATGTTATATATATATATATATATGTATAACATCTTGAAAATTAATATTAATATATATATATATATAATTTAACATGTACAAGTACTTCCCGAGTACTCTCCGCCTATAGGCTGAGTATTCGGTTTCACAACTCTCTAACCGACCACTCTAAGAGCATCTGGTGACTTTTACAACTAGGGTTTTTATAAATAATTTAAAAAATATAACAGAGTACAAATATAACAGACACCTTGAGTATAAAAAAAGAACAAGAACACAAATACCTTTAGTTATTTCTAGAATTAAAGGGTAACGGGTCCAACCAAGAAAAGAGTGTGAACGTTGGACTACGTTAAAAGAATTAACTAGAGGCAACCCCACCCTGAAACTAGAGATGTGATGCCACTTTCAAGAGAAAATAGTAAATGTCTTCATTTTAAATAAGTTATAAAATATATTATTTCAGATGGTGTATCCATTTTATATCATATTTGTTTACTAGGAATCCAGGATAACTTTAATTATTAATTTTAAGTTCAACGAATCCTTTAAACGGGTTACTGACAAAATTCATCACATCGGGATACACTCGCATTCGAACCGGGAAAAACCCTCACCTAGAGCCGAAGCCCGTAAACACTCACCAAAAAACACGACAGTGCGGTAAAATAAAACTCACTCAGTTCATGGATCAAGAAGAGAAAAGTTGCTAGTCAATGACAAACCAATATAACACATTTTAATATCCCTAACACCATATATAAATTATTAACAATTCATATAATTGTTTTTTTTTTTTTGTAAATTGCCACAATCATCCCTGAGTTTTAGGTCTGTTTGTTAGTTTCATCCAAAATGACTTTTTGTGTCAAATAGCCCTTCACATTTAGCATTTTTTTGTCATTTCCATCCAAACCGCTAACTTAGTTTACTTTTTCTGTTAAGTTAAAGGATATTTGATGAAACTGACAAATATAAAACCTCAGTGAAGATTTTAGCAATTTACTTAAATTCTTTTATTTAATTAATTTTGTCACATATATATATAAAACAGAATATACATGAAGTTCTTATAAAAAAATTAATAGTTTTGTCACATAATTTTTATAAATTTTCATCCAGCCACTAACTCAGTTATTTTTTTCTATTAAGGTGAGGGATCTTTTAAATTTTATATAGTAAGACAAAAATTAATTTCTAATTTATATATATATATATATATATATATATCTTAACTGAATGTTGGGATATAAATATAAATTCTCTGTTGAAGAACCTCGATCATTTGTTAAAAAAAACAAGAGTAAATTGACAAAATCATCTCTGATAGGTCTGTTTGTCAGTTTCATTCAAAATGACTTTTATTTTTTTGTACCAAACAGCCCTTCACCTTTGTCATTTTCATCCAAACCACTAACTTAGTTTACTTGTTATGTTAAGTTGAAGGATATTTGGATGAAACTGACAAATATAAGACCACAGGGACGATTTTGGCAATTTACTCAAACTCTTTTTAATTTCTTTTATCTAATTAATTTTGTCACATATATATAAAACAAAATATACATGCGGTTTTATAAAAAAAAACTAATAGTTTTGTCACATAATTTTTATAAATTTTCATCCAAACCACTAAGTTTATTTTTTTTGTTAAGGTGAAGATGTTTTAAATTTATAAATTAAAACATAAATTAATATCCAATTTTTTTATATAGATCAGTTTTATAAAAAAAGAAAACGATATATAAAATAAATATCAATGGTGTGCAACACATAACAATCGATTGCAACTTTTAGTATTTAATCAAGTGTAGAGATATAAAAAAATTGTAGAACATTACATATTTTTAAATGTGTTGAGCACCTAAGAAATATGTTGGCAGAAATAAACTATTTATCTAATTAAGATTATGAAAGTAAGTAACTAATATTTATTTCGAGTGATTTGAGTAAAGAAACTTTTGGTTCATGGCATTATACTTACTATTTGGTAGGTAATTTTAAGGTTTAGTAACGAAACGTTGTTTGATATGGGGGGGGGGGGGGCAGTGGCTTCTGTTATTTGTTATGAGCGAATTTAAAAGAGTAGAAGATGAATTAAAAATTTGGTACATATGATAAGATTGTTTATTTGACCTCTTTCTATAAGGTCACTAGCATTTTTGTTTTATAAAATTTAGAGCTTGAAGTAGATTTTATTTTTATTAAACTGATATATATATATATATATATATATATATATATATATATATATATATAGAGGCCGGTTAACGTACAATACCTCTTATCCTACATTATGTACGCGATGCCCTCAGCCGTACGATCTTCAATCGATCAAACGCGGGCGAAACTAATTTAAATGATTAAATTAATCATTTTAATATATCTAAATCATACCAGGAAGGTTAAACGTCATTGCGAGGTCATAAATCTCTGTAATTGATTGATGATAGTTCAAAATCAAATTCAAAAACCTGAAAATCTTCTTCCCCAACCTCCCTTCGTTCCTTTTAGTGCGATATCGATAATAAAAACTACTAATTTGGGAGTTGTAAGGGTCAAACGGAAGAAGACTGACAATGATCGACCAACAATCGAAGAAGATGAACAGTAACACACACACAGATTTTTCACATGCGATATTCAATTTTCCACATGCGATTCTACACACCCCATGCCATTTTTCACATTACCCAATGCTAGCCATTTTTTCACATGCGATATTCAATTTTCCACATGCGATTCTACACACCCCATGTCATTTTTCACATTACCCCATGCCATTTTTTCACATGCGATATTCAATTTTCCACATGTGATTTTCCACACCCCATGCCATTTTTCACATTACCCCATGCCATTTTTTCACATGCGATATTCAATTTTCCACATGCGATTCTACACACCCCATGCTATTTTTCACATTACCCCATGCTAGCCATTTTTTCACATGCGATATTCAATCTTCCACATGCGATTCTACACACCCCATGCCATTTTTCACATTACCCCATGCCATTTTTTCACATGCGATATTCAAATCTTCCACATGCGATTTTGTCCATCTACACACCCCATGCCATTTTTCACACTACCCCATGCTAACCATTTTTTCACATGCGATATGTATTGAATTCGCACCAGATCTGCACCTGATCGAACGGCTGGGATGATCGCGTACGTATCGTACGATAAGCGCATTTGTATTTTACTCTTTACCTATATATATATATAGGGCATGGATGTATAGAAAACTTATTTCTACTTAGAAAACCTAGGAAACCCAATCTAGACCATTGATCAAGATCATCCAATGGCTCACATAATTTAAAGCCTTTTTGAATTAAATTAAATAGAGGGACAAAGTCAATAAAGTTACTTCAAGGGCATATGAGTAAAATTACCTATGATATTATATATTATATTCATATTGATTAGACATGCATGATATGAAAAGGAGAGAGAAGCACAATTACCTATAACCAATACTCCCCAACTCATTTCAAAAATCTCATCCAACCATTTCTCTCTTTCTCTCTCAGACCTTCCTTCTACCCCAAAACCCACCGGAGAAGATGATCTGGCCGGAGAAGATCTGACCGGAGAAGAAAAGGGGCACCGGAGAAGATGATCTGACCGGTAAAAAAGCTGGAGAAGAAAGAAGCCGGAGAAGAAAGAACTATAAGTTTGATTTGCAGGAGAAGAACTATAAGCCGGAGAAGAAAGAAGCCGGAGAAAGAACTATAAGGGGCACCGGAGAAGATGATCTGACCGGTAAAAGTTGCCGGAAAAAAAAGGTGTTTTGACCGGAGAAGATGATCTGGCCGGAGAAGATCTGACCGGAGAAGAAAAGGGGCACCGGAGAAGATGATCTGACCCATAAAAGTTGCCGGAAATGGAAGAAAGCAAGAACTAAGTGCAGAAGCAAGTAAGTTTGGTTCGATTTTTTTTTCAGTTGGTGTTTTGATCGGATAAATGTTGGGTTTTCTGTTTTTTTCCGATCGGTAGGTGTTTTGGTCCTATCGGTGTGTGATTTGATCGGTGGTGATTTTTGTTTTGAATGAGACTAGAAAGTGTTAATGTTGGTTTTTATGTTTTTTTTTTTTCCAATCGGTAGGTGTTTTTTGGTCCGATCGATGGTGATTTTTGTTTTGAATGCGACTAGGAAGTGTTAGTTATTTTGAGTAGAAACAGTCTCGGGTTATTATTTTTTTTTTTTTGGATTGCCAACTTGCCAACTGCACGTTAAAACTATTGATTTGTAACATGTGTTAAACCCGTCTTGTTTACTGTAAAAAACATGTGTTAAACATGTCTTATATTTTTTATCAAAAACATATTAGGTAACATGTGTTAGACCTGCCTTGTTTTCTGTCAAAAACAAATTAGGTAAACCTCTGATATTAGGGTACAAGTCCAAGGGCTCAAAAGCATATAAATATATTAGCGTAACATGTGTTAAACCTTCTTATTAGGGTACCATGTGTTAAACCTCCTTGATTAGGTAAACATATTAGTGTAACATGTGTTAAACCTGTCTCATTTTTATCAAATGATGTAAACGTGTGTTAAACCTGTCTTATTACCATGTGTTAAACCTCTCATATTAGGTAAACATGTTAGTGTAACATGTGTTACACCTGTCTTATTTTTATCAAATTATGTAACATGTGTTAAACCTGTATTATTTTTATCAGTAACTGTTTTTATGTGTTATACTAGGTGGTAACACATGTATAGCCATGTTAACATGTCACATATAGTTGTTACATGTGTTACAACAAAAAGTTTACACATGTATAACACGTAACACATGTTATACATGTGTTACCACTATAGTATAACACGTATAACACGTAACATGTCACATATAGTTGTTACATGTGTTACAACATGTTGTTACATGTGTTACAACAAAAAGTTTACACATGTATAACACGTAACATATGTATAGCCATGTTAACATGTCACATATAGTTTTTTGGTCCGATCGATGGTGATTTTTGTTTTGGAATGCGACTAGGAAGTGTTAGTTATTTTGAGTAGAAATAGTCTCGGGTTATTTTTTTTTTTTGGATTGCCAAATGCACGTTAAAACTATTGATTTGTAACATGTGTTAAACCCGTCTTGTTTACTGTCAAAAACATGTCTTATATTTTTTTATCAAAAACATATTAGGTAACATGTGTTAGACCTGCCTTGTTTTCTGTCAAAAACAAATTAGGTAAACCTCTGATATTAGGGTACAAGTCCAAGGGCTCAAAAGCATATAAATATATTAGCGTAACATGTGTTAAACTTGTCTGATATTAGGGTACAAGTCAACGGACTAAAAAGCATATAAACATATTAGCGTAACATATGTTAAACCTTCTTATTAGGGTACCATGTGTTAAACCTCCCTGATTAGGTAACATATTAGTGTAACATGTGTTAAACCTGTCTCATTTTTATCAAATGATGTAAACGTGTGTTAAACCTGTCTTATTACCATGTGTTAAACCTCTCATATTAGGTAAACATGTTAGTGTAACATGTGTTACACCTGTCTTATTTTTATCAAATTATGTAACATGTGTTAAACCTGTATTATTTAACAAGTGTTAAACTTGTCTTATTTTTATAAAAATAGGTAACATATGTTAAACCTGACTTTATTTTATCAAAAACATATTAGGTTAATGAAATTAAGTAACATATGTTAAACCTGACTTTATCTTAACATATGTAACAAGTGTTAATGAAATTAAGTAACATGTGTTAAACCTGTTTTATTTGCAGCAACAAAGAGAGTAACAAGATCGCAAACTGGTAAGATACCAAAAAAGCGAAAGAAAGTAGACGAAGAAACGGACGATGAATGGGATGAAGAAAGAGAAGAAACGGACGATGAATGGGATAAATTATGGCCATAACCCAAAATACAATATGACCATTCTGGTCTTCTCTGTAATATGTTGGTGTCTGGATGTTAAATAATTATGGTGGGAAATGTATTTGGTTACCAGTTATCAGTTACATGTGTTATTAGTTAACATGTTTTATTCATTACCAATTGTAAGAAAAGTAGTAGATG
The DNA here is from genome assembly GCA_030545235.1 of Helianthus tuberosus. NCBI lineage: Eukaryota > Viridiplantae > Streptophyta > Magnoliopsida > Asterales > Asteraceae > Helianthus > Helianthus tuberosus. Next base: position 30,937 of record JARYGA010052544.1, on the reverse strand, counting down.
AGCATTGGGTGGTCAACATATTGTTTCAATTGTAACCTTTGATACTAATTAACAAGTGTAACATGTGTTACACAGGATGACGTAGAAAACAAGGTACATACCTTTAATGTTACTTGGAAACAATAAGCAATTGTAACATGTGTTACACATCTTACGTAAGTAAATGCAGTACATGGTGGAACATGTAAGTAACATGTGTAACATACGATGTAGTGAATAAAAAGAAGGCACATATATAGTGAATAACATACATATACATGTAACATGAGTAACATGTGTTACATACGATGTAGTGAATAACATACGTATACATGTAACATGAGTATATGCACCACAAAGGCATACGCATGTTACATGTGTGTATGAAACACACTTGGCATATATAAAACACTTAGTATATGTAACATGTAACAGTCACTATTACATGAATGAACAACATGTTGACAAATGTAACAGTCACTATCCATTTCCGGCTGTTTTATCACCCTTTTGTGGTCATCATAACTATATGATGTTTGTAACCTTAAAAGCCTTGGTAGGCTGCCACTTTTAATGATGTTAAGGGTTACAGTTAATGTTATATTATGTTTGATGTAATGGTTTGAAGAACTAGATCATACCCTACATTCAACAATACTCCTCTTTACGAGATGTAATACTTCTTCTGATTTTAAGAGAATCTCTTTATGTTAACATATGTAACACCTCTAGGGTTTTGGTTCCTGGAAGTTGTAATTAGCTACATATGTAGTAACAATGTTACACATGTTACTTACGGTAAGAGCGGCCCTTTATTGGACAAAACAGGGCTGCGTATATGTAATACATATTTGTAACATGTGTTACACTAGATGGTAACACATGTATAGCCATGTTGCACATGTTATATAGTTGTTACATGTGTTACACTAAATGGTAACACATGTATATATAGTTGTAACACATGTTATATAGTTTTAACATGTGTTACACTAGATGGTAACACATGTTATATAGTTATAACATGTGTTACACTAGATGGTAACACATGTATAGCCATGTTGCACATGTTATATAGTTGTAAATTGACACCAAAGGGACTGACATATGTAACATATGTTACACTATGGGGCAACAAATGTAACACATGTATAGCCATCTTACACATGTTACATATAGGTGTTACATGTGTTACAACGTCAAGGTTACACATGTTACATATAGTTGTTGCATCCCAAAAAAAATTGCCGTCACATCAACATCCGTATTCATCCAAAAATGGGCATACTAACAATGAAAATAAAAATGAATTTTATATCAATAGTTGTAATGCTTCTAAAAAATGGTCTTCACAACAACATCCATCTTCACAACACATAGCAGCCAACCAAAAAACACACCATCGTCACCACGAAAACCTGATGATGCGTTGTAATCCTTCGGCGGGCTTCGCTTCTTGATAACCATCTTCATCTTGAACACAAAACATCGTTTCACCTGTGAACAAAATAAGTACACCAATATTAATCTTCTATAGTTAAAACTTATTAATCTCCTATGTAACATGTGTAACGTGGCTATACATGTGTTACCTCTCTAGTGTAACACATGTTACAAACATGTGTTACATATGTGCAACCCCCCTTTGTGTCCAAAAAAGGTTGGGGTAACTACAAGTAACTTGGGTAACGTTTACTACATATGTAGCTAATTATCCCACCAAAAAAACACGACTTTTTATTTGTAAAAATAAACGAGATATTCCGAATAAATTATGAAGTTTATACATTTTAACATTTAACAACCAATCTTAAAAAAACATTTTAACATTTAAACTTACTATTACATTAAGTAAAAACCTTTTGTAACACGTAAAAAACCTAACACGTGTAGCATTGGATGTATCTTCAAGCTGAAGATGGGATTATAAAAGGAAAATGCACAACACTAAAAAAGTTGTAACACGTGTTACAACGGTTGTTTTAAGAACTTTCAAATAAACAAGTGTTGCAAAGTGGATGTTTTTAAATAACTGTTTAAATCAACGTAATAGAGATGTGTAAGTAGGTAATTTCCTTTTGTAACACGTGTTACATTGGATGTATCTTTACGTTGAGGATGGGATTATAAAAAGGAAAATGCACAGCTGAGTAAAAAGATGTAACACGTGTTACAACGGTTGTTTTAAGAACTTTCAAATAAACAAGTGTTACACCGTGGATGTTTTAAAAAAACTGTTTTCATCCATTTGTAATAGAGACGTGCAAGTAGGTAAAAACCTGTTGTAACACGTGTTACATATGTGCAGCCCCGATTTTTGGTAACAAAGAGGTTGAACATATGTAACACATGTTTGTAACATGTGTTACACTGGAGGTAACTTCTGTACAACATCAAAGGTACCCACCACTTGCCCTTCATCGACTTCTTGTTCCCATTCTTCATCGGTTTCTCCATCTACCTTCTTTCGTTATCGTTCTGTTTCTTTATCGTTCTGGTTTCGCTTATTAGCCAGCCTACCCGTCACGGACCTGGTCATTCTCCTCACTCCTGCAAATACAACAGCCATAGTAAATATATAATAGCACAAGTAATATTTCTGGAGTTATTTAACACAACAAACAGGTACGAAAAAAAAAAAAAAACCCAGAGAATCCAAACCAAATGACACCTAACCGAGTATAAAACCAGAGAATCCAAACCAAAAATAAAACAAGAGAATCCAAAAAGATTGAACCATACTTGGACTGGATCATTAACCGAAAACCTGAACCGAGTCCCGATCTGCGGCTGACTCGAATCTGAACTGAGCTAAAATCAGAATCCCCACTCCGGTTGCCTGTAACACCGTCGTCGGCACCGACGGTTCGTCGGAGAACCTCCATCGCTATAGACGACGGCTTGTAATCAGAATCCCCACTCCGGTTGCCTGTAACACCGTCGTCGGCACCGACAGTTCGTCGGAGAACCTCCACCGCTGTAGACGACGGCTTGTCCGTCGTCCATCGTCGTCTTCTTCTCTCTCTTAAATCTCTCTCTCTACCTCCTGAACTCTCTCACACACACTTGTGTGTGTTCTTGGTGTTTTATTTTGAAACATGGAGAGAGGGAGAGAATGAATGATGATGATGATGGTGAATTTACAGAAGAAGAAGAAGAAGAAGAAAGAGATAGAATTATATATTTTGAATTCTAAAAGAAGAATAAAGAAGAAAGAGAGAGAATTGATGAAATGATGGGTAATAAATGACTTGATGGGATGGGGGAGAGAGTGAAATGATGGCTTGAACAAATGACTAATTTGCCCTTTTAACATGTGTTTAAAGATATGATGTGGATCAATCTTGACCACACAATTCAGGTTTCCTAAGTTTTCTAGATTAAATGGGTTTTCCATAGATACTTACACTATATATATATAGGAGGGTAAGGATTATCACAACGATCAGTAGGACACATTCGAGAATGCGAATAGGTAGCACATGTCACCTATTATATATGTCAACGATCACGAAGTCACACAGAAAAAGAAACCTGGATAGTTTGCGGAGTAAGGATTTTTTTTTTTCAATGAAGTCCATTTTTTCGGTATTCAAAATTTTCACAACCTAACATTAAAATTTTCTGGTCAATCGCCGTTCTGGTCGGGTCCGTTAGGAGCGAGGAACGTATAACAAAAAATAAAATCAATACTCATTAGAAAACACAATAAAAATAGGAGGTCATTTGAAACGGAAAAAAAAAACATTACAAATTTTTATATTCACAACATAAAGTTTTCGATCTTTGCATCATTAGCCTAGAATTCAAGTATTAAGAAACTAACTCACAAATTCTAAATTCAAATTCATAGAATCGTAACATACAATGATACAAATATTTACATGTTATTCCAATTTCCAAACTTTATATTCATAATAATAAATCCTTAAACAACTATAGAACTAACAAAATTGAAGTTACAAAACTTAAACAATAGATTAGGTTTACCTGTGTTTTGTATGTTTGCATCTGATTGTTTTGGAAACCATGATTAGAACTCATGACTTCTTGTTAACAAACAAGGGGTTTACCACTACACCACCTTCAATCTTCATTTTAGGGTGTCCACCTAATTAATTTTTTAGGGTCTTTTGAAAATTTAATATACCGGATCTACTATTTTTTTTTAAACATTGGGGTTCGGGGACCCTGACCTACTCTGTGTGGGTCCGGCCCTAGTTAGAATATATATTACATATCTTTCAACAAGTTAAAAAAACCTTACGGTTGTATTTAAGCATTAAATTATACTTCTTAAACTATTAAATATTTAAATGTCATACATTTGCAACGGGAAGACATCATGTATCCAGTACATCAAGTCATTCTTTTAGAAACCTAATAATCAACTTCATAGTGAAAACTAGGACTACTCATGCGAAAAATGTCATCTTTGGTGTCATTAATCATAGGCCAATTGGATTTTAACACCTTTAACTTTGAAGAATTGGCCGATAACACCCGCAACTAACACTTTGATCTGTGACACCCCAAACTTTTAATTTTGTTTGTCATTTCACCACTCAGTTAAAAAATCAGTAACTGAGTTAGTCTTCAATCCTAGGTGGCACAGACTTGATTACGTGGACAAGATGACATGGCAAATTCTTGATTACGTGGCACTACATGTGTATAACTCATCTCCTTCTTTATAACACACTTTATAACACAGACAAAGTCCAATAAAAACCCTAACATCATCTTCCTCAATTGCGTGCAGCCGGAAAATACAGAGGAGCAGGGACATAGTCGGCCGATCAAGAGTGCGACATCAGTCTCTCAAATCAATCCGGAAAATACCAGATGTAGACGATACACACAACGTCTTCTCCAATCAATCTCTCAAATCACAATCAATTTCTGCATCAAATTCCTCAATAACCACCACCACCGCAACCACTGCTTCCGTGGTGAATGGCGGACTCAGTAGACGGAGCTCCGCCAGATTCATGGGAGGTTGCCGATGTAGACGCCGCCGTGAGCAGGTTAATACTCTCTTCGAAGCAACGATACGTTCACAATTCGTTCAGATTAAATGCTGTAAGTATAGGATCGAGCAACCATCCTTTAACAATTCGTTCAGATCTGCATTATTGTGAGCTTTGATAGTTTAGTTCTGCATCTTAATTATGCAGATTCTGTTTTCAGATCCCTTATAAAAATCAAGATTCTAGATTATTTGTGTAGATTGTGTTTTGTTTGTTTAGCTTCATCAAAACGGAGCACCACCACCACTGTCGGGTGGTGGTGAGTGACGGATAGAGAGAGAGAGAGAGGAGAAAACAGAAGAGAGAGAAGCTTCGGTCGTCTTCTCCGACACCGGCAACAGTGGCAGCGGCAGGATGTGGTGTGGGTGATGATGGTGGTGGAGTTTTTGGGGGAGGAGACAAAGGAGGTGGTGAGGCTTTCGTTGTTCAGCCATTGAGTGATCGGTGAAGCCCTAGAATTACAGGTGTTTGTTTGTTTGTTTGTTTGTTCAGCCATGATGATGATTTGATTTTGTGTGATAATCGCCGGTGATAAAATTCATTTAAAGATGATGTTTGATTTTATATATTGAATTTGGGGATGATTTATTGCCTGTACATATACATATACATACACAGATTTCACACATATTTTTATATATTTCCACCTCATAACGACACCTCATCAAAAACAAGACACGTAGGATGCCACCTAGGATTGAAAACTAACTCAGTTAATGATTTTTTAACTGAGTGGTGAAATGACAAACGAAATTAAAAGTTTGGGGTGTCACAGATCAAAGTGTTAGTTGCGGGTGTTATCGGCCAACTCTTCAAAGTTAAAGGTGTTAAAATCCAATTGGCCTTAATCATATGGAAAAACGGTAAGTGAGAAGTAGAAGCTAAAACCCGCAAAGGCGTCAATAGCGGTTGTTTTCCAAGATCCGAGTTTGTTTAATGCCAATATCCTAACTTTTAGGTTGAAAATGCATTGTAATCAACTCATAACAAAATACCAAGCTTCAAACATAAAATACATATACGTAATTCTCACTTTTAAACCGTGATGAACAAAACCTTAGTTTACAAAGCTCATAACCTTCTCACTTTTAAACATTCTCATATGCGTAACACTTCTTTGTAACTTTTTCAAAAGGAGTTAACTGTGATTGTCATCCATGTAGTTTAGTGGAAAATACTACTTCTGTCCAAAAAAAAAAAAAAAAAAATTGCGCCAGTTCCGTCCTCAACATTTTTTAAACGTGCCACTTCAGTCCAAAAAGATAACGCCCGTTAAAAACGTTGAGTACGGAACTGGCGCAAGGCGTTATCTTTTTGGACTGAAGTGACACGTTTTAAAAATGTTGAGAACGGAACCGACGCAAATTTGTTTGTGAACTGAAATGACATTTTCCACCAAATTAAATGAACGAAAATGGTAGTAAACTCTTCCAAAAGATACCCCTCTTTCTAGTTTTCTCTCTCCAAATTGGTGAAGAAATTACAAAATGAGTAGCATGATCCAAGTCCCCTTTTCCGAATAGCTTTTTTTTCATACAAAATTACCATTTACAAGTTAGAGCTTTAATTCATAATCCATTTACATGTCCATTTCATACTAAATAACATCAACAAAAATTAACATTATTTATTGTCCATAATTTTCTTTGTAAAACTATAAAGCTAATTTCTTCTTATAAAAAAAGTCATAAAAGTATTGTATCAATCATTTTAACTCGACCAACTAAACGTGTAACACATAGGATGATCAATTATACATGTAATACATATGATATATTAAATGAGTCGTAAACATGCGTGCGAGAGAAAAAAAAAAGATGTTTTATTTCAGTGTCTTTGTATGGTCTTTGTAGAAATTTCGAAAGCAATCGCTATCATGTGTTGAGACCAAAAGTCTATGACGCCCACTTAATTAAATAAGAAGAGACTTTTTTTTATATTAAAGTAACTTAAGAAACCCGCCATGTGAGTTTTGTTCTTTTAATATCATAATAATTAACTAATTTTTTTTTTTATAATTTTCCCTTGAGTTAATTACTGTTTTCGTCCCTTTGGTTTGTCAAAAATCACTATTTCAGTCCATTTGTTTAAAAATTATGATTTCAGTCCCTGTGGTTTCACTTTCATAAGCATTTCAGTCCCTGTGGTTTCACTTTCATAAGCATTTCAGTCCCTGTGGTTTCACTTTCGTAACCATTTCAATCCATTATTATGTTAAGTACATGGACTGAAATGGTTACGAGGTGGACTGAAATGGTTACGAAAGTGAAACCACAAGAATTGAAATCGCAATTTTTAAATTAATGATTTGAAATAGTGATTTTTTGACAAACCTTAGGGACAAAAACAGAAATTAACTCTTTTCCCTTTGACATGAACATTGTTAGCGTCTAGTTACTAAAGGTCATCACATACTTCGCATGTTGAAGGTTTTTTGTCTTCTCAAACGTAAAAAAAACATGTCTATGTGTTTATCACATAGTTGTCCATCTTTTTTATCACCTTGTTTGGAAGATTCTGTACCCGAATTTTTTCGTATATTCTTTAATTATATACTTGTTTCTAGAGAAAACGGAGAGATGGAAATGGAATCCGAATTTTGAATCCTAAGTTAAAAAAGAAATTATTGATACTATTAACATGAATATGATATATATGAAAATTAATTAGTACTAATTTTAATATGATATACATGAAAATTAATTCATGTCCATATGATATAGATCTTCATCACCCTACTTGCAATACTTAATCATCTAAAAGTTGTGACACCCTGACCCGTAACGGATTGGTATGAAACATGATAACTATTCAAAACTTATAACAACTGTTATAAGTTTAATATTTAAAAGAGAATAAAATGCACGGATAGTCCCTATGATTTTGCAAAATAACACCTATAGTTCCCAACTTTTGGAAATTACACTGGTGCTCCCTGTGGTTTGATAGTTTGTTACTCGGATAGTCCTTGGAGTGGATGACGGTTAGTTTTCTCCGTTAAGTGAATATGAAATGACAAATTTAGCCTTCATCTTCTCCACTCTATTAAAACCAAACAACCCCACCCAACCCCCACCTTTCTCTCTGTTTCCCCCACCATTAGCCACCAACCACCACCCACCTGGTTTCTTTATCTTCTTCAACTCAGATTACTTTATCTTCTTCCTCAAGCTTTTTCATTCAACATAACTCTAATTTCGACTTTAATCACCGCTAGCATTGTAGCATCATCAGGTAAATCATTAACTTAACTTTCATTAATCATTCACATCACCTTACTCATAATTTTAAACTACTTTTTCCTTTTCATATTAATGTTATTGTCCACAATTTGAGTCTCAATCGGTTTGATTACTGTTAATTCACTGTTCATCACTCATTTTGACAACTCCGATTTGTTTAGCAAACAATGACGCCGCTGAAAAGTTAATTGAAGATCTATATTTGTTATATTAATGTTTTCTATTGAGAAAATTAGTAGTTTGTGTTAATATGTTCAACAATTGGTGCTTCATTGCCGGAAATTACGGTTTTCTGTTTCTGTATTTCGTTGGGAATCGTTCAGTATTGGAACATTGTGATATAGCTCGAATTTTGCAAGGGGCCATTCATGGTGGAGTTGCAGGTGGTGGCAAGGGGTATGTCACACCCCGACCACGTAGAACATACAAAACGTGGCGGAAACATCGGGGGGTGTTGTAACAGAATTAATGTTTCAAATCCATGGCAATTGAAATTTCGTTTTATTCAATAGAAGTGTTACAATGTCTTAACAAACAAGGAAATACAACATAATTAACTAGTCTTGCATCTTTTATTGTCACTAAAGCCCAAGTCAGCCTATGTGTATCTTGATCATCTTATGCTTCATTTCCTGAAAAACACATGTGAAAATATGGTACGTCAGCATAAAAATGCCGGTGAGATACATAGGTTTTGTGAAAATAGGTTTCATGACTTATGCTTGAGAAAATGTTTAGTCATGAACCTTGTTATTTGCTTTGTTTTGTAAATCATTTGAAAAACGATAAGATCAGATGATATGTATAAATAAATGTCAGGTTAAATGAATAACCATGTAAAATGAGTTTGTATAAGATAAGTTGTTTGTAAAACAATGTCTTGTGAAAAGTATGTTATTTGTATAAAATGTTATATATCTCAAATTGAAATGATTCAAATAACGCTACGATATGTAATACCATACAAACACTTATATATAGGAAGTACCAGCGGCGTATCCACCATGCTTGTATCACATTACACACGCATCATTACTTAATCACTTAATCAAACCAAACCAATCAATGTAAAATGTCTATGTTTAATCCAATGGTCAATGTATTGAATAATATGTCAAAATGCATGATCAATGTAAATCATGTAATGTGTAACCTAAATGATATGTATGGCTAGTGAAAACGCATTAACTAAACCATAGGTGAAATGCACAAAAACAAAGTATTGAAGTAAAACTTGGTTTAAATCAACGTTATGTTTTGTGTAAATGCATGATCAATGTCAATCATGTTAAAATGTCTATGTCGAAATGTCTATGTCAAATGTCTATGTCAAAATGTCTATGTCAAAATGTCTATGTCAAAATGTCATGTATGGCTAGTGAAATGTCTCAACTAAACCATATGTACAAAAGCAAAGTATTGAAGTAAAACTGTGTTTAAATCAATATTATGTCTTGTGTAAATGCATGATCAAGGTCAATCATGTAATGTGTAAATGCATGATCAAGGTCAATCATGTAATGTGTAAATGCATGATCAATGTCAATCATGTAATGTGTAAATGCATGATCAAGGTCAATCATGTAATGTGTAAATGCATGATCAAGGTCAATCATGTAATGTGTAAATGCATGCTATACTGAATATGAACATTTATGCGGTGTTGTTATAATGCATACATCCAAGCCTTGCGACTGTGGTGATAAACCCTTAAACAAATTAAAGGTCTATCTGTGTAAATATCATCGAATTCGGTCATTCCTTTCTGTCCCCTTTCCCTGGGATGTCCGGAACGGGAGTTGTCAATTCCTATGGTACCACTACCTACTAACGAACGGCGTAGCTAATGTTAATGAATGTATTGTCCCATGTAAACAAACCAAATGTCATACCAAAATGTAGGCATGTGATGAAATGAATCTGTACTAAGTATGCAACAAATGAACATACATAGCATGTGATGTGATGTGATGTAAAACAATGTACTAAGTAATGCACACTATGGGCACACCTAGCATAAAATGTCATGTAAAACAATGTACTAAGTAATGCACACAATGGGCACACCTAGCATGAAATGTAATGTAAAACGATGTACCAAGTAATGCACACAGTGGGCACACCTAGCATGAAATGAAATGTAAAACGATGTACCAAGTAATGCACACAATGGGCACACCTAGCATAAAATGTAATGAAATCATGTACTATAATGTACTAACGAACATAGCATGTATATGATGTGAAAACAGGACAGCATGAAAGTAACAAGTAGGCACATGTGTTCCACCCCAAAACAGTTTGGAAAACAGTAAAAGAGGGGTCTATGTACTCACTTGAGATTGCTCAGTTGTCTAAAGATAACCACCAAACAGTGCTAGAGATCTCGGAATCAAACGGCACCTAATATAGGTAACTATGTTAATTAACCGGACCTAGATCGGAAGATCAGGTAGCATTAGGGTTTGTAAACCAAACGAGTGTAGAGACTCGTGTCATTTGGTTTAACAAAGCCTACATGCTAAATGAAACTTAACCTAACTGCTTACGACCCATTACGACCCGTTTAGGTAGCTTATGCTACTTTAACGCGTCGTTCGCGTGAAACGCGTTCGGACCGCCTAACTAGTCCTATGACAAGTGTTATATGCCTAAACATGTTACATAATCAGTTATGTGACAAAAGTTTAGGTTACATATGCTTAATTACCAATTATACATGAAAAGGGTATTCTGGTAATTTACCTAAGGCATATAAACTACCTATCATACAACTACTTAAACGATGTGACCATAGGGTATAACCTCGGAAGGTTATTCCCTACCTACTATGGTCACCTAATGTGTTTGGTCGGATCCTAATGATCGACCAAACTGGGTCGGGTTCGAAGGTATAAGCGATTTATTAGATCGCTTACCCTACGACCCTAAACAACGTGGTAATCAGTAGGCATAGTCCCAAGGGACTATAACCAACGTGATTACACTCACGTTGCGAAGTTCAAACGAACTTCGCATTGACCATTACTGGTCAACGCTGAAAGTCAAACAAAGTTTGACTTTCTGACTCGAAAAGCAGTAAAAATAAGGAAAAGAACGAAAGAATACTTACGAAGGGTCCCCGAATGCTAATCCCGATCCAAGAACTCAGGTATGAAACAATGGTTTCAACTTAGAGCTCTCAAATCAGAATTCTTGTGCAAAATGAGGTTGTGTGGGTTGGGTATTTATAGGAATACCCGAACCGTTAGGATCGTTTCATGGAAAACGTGCCATGATCCAACCCGTACACTTGTCAGAACCTTATGGAAGCTACATATGAGTCTTATCTTAGTGACTAAGCAACTTAAAACATGTGGTTAAGGATCAATCAGCTGCAACTTGTATTTAGAACATGGAATCTGGTCCAGAATAGGCAGTCGCGTAGCGCGACTGCATAGGCCCTTAGGGCTCGCGCTACGCCACTGCCTCCCAGTTCCAGAAATGTTTCAAAAGTGACAGGTTTAGTCCCTGCAGCCCGTTTAAGCGATTTTCGATGCGTTTGAACCCCGTTAACCTCATTTCAAGGCTCTAAAATGAAGTTAAAGTATAGGGAACTCAAAACATGCTCAAAAATATGCCGGAGGTTGGTTCGTTTGGCCGTACGAACGCGATGTTCGCTTAATTACGACGGAATGCGCATAAGCGCGAAAAACGATCCAAATGACGCGACGAATGGATTTTTCTTATGGCGAACACTAAAATATAATGTAGTCATGCTTACATAAATTTTTGGATGTCCAGATGTATTCAGAACGTAAGTTATGCGCGAAAATGCAAACTTGTGCACTTTTTGACACTTTTAGTCCCTGAATGACCCAAAAGTTTATTTTAGCATACCGAACCCCTCAAAGCCTATTTCTAAGCTATGTAAAGGATATTTATGGTATGTTTAACTTATGGTCATGTTCCGGAATGTCTGTTACAGTTCAAATTGGCATACTTTCGCAGTTTGTCAACTTTAGTCCCTGTAAGCGATTTAACTTTGATTTCACCACACCAAACCTTCCAAAACTTATATCTAAGTTATGTATAGGTTATTTAAGGTATGTTAAGCCTATTTCACTATTCCGGAGTGTTCGTTGCATTAAACTGGTTATATTTACGCATTAGTGCGCGTATAACCTTCCAGAAAGCGATTTAGAGCTTGAAATCGAACATGAGTCGATATGTGCAAAAGATACACATATTTATACAAGTCCAAAGTATGAAATACATTATTTCATTGGTTTGGCATTTGTTTGATGGCCGTGGAGGCACAGGTGTTACAGTCTCCCCTACTTTAGGAAATTTCGTCCCGAAATTTATTTAGAGGAAACTTGTGAGAGTTTAAAACATGAAGTTGAAAAGATCAAATAACATTGGTTAGGGTTCTTGAACTTCTAGTAACCTTAATAACATTATGTTTGCAATGTAAGAGGGACACTTATATACAAGTATATGAAGCGTCATTGGTGCGTCCACCATGCCTCCATTACATCGTTCTCATTTTGTTATTGTTGTCACTATCGGTTCCTTCACATAATAAATCTTACTGGATTTCTGTGCACTAAATTTCATAATTATGTGCGCATCCATAATTAGAGAATTCCTTGCACAGTTCACACAGTCTATTTTATAATGTGTAGGGTAAAACCAAATGAACAATCCTGTGATGAGCGTGACTTAGACCGCCATAGAGTCCTTTTAATTAAATCAATAAATGATCTAAATAGACTATCAAGGAGTCTGTCCAGCTACATCACTAGATGTCGTTCTTTAACCAAATTGTGAATCAATCTTTTTGATTAGACCACTAAAGGGTCTCTTATGAATCATGGAGCGGTACAATATAATCCAAGGGTCTTAACTATTACATAGAAGCCCATTAAGGATTTAAGGTAGTACCTTTTGAATATCCTACTATGAATCCCTCATATGAAGATATGAAAGATTCTACGAGGATTTGGATAACGAATATCCAGAGTATACCAAAAACACAAAAATGTATAAATGAAAACACAAAATATGTAAATACATAGTCACATAACCACAAAATTGTTTGTTAATTTGTCTTGTTACTTGCGTACATGCATTTAAAGCACACTAGGAATCCATTCAGCGGATTTCATTTAGTACTTTAAACGTTATCAAGAATCTAACTATAAAGATAGAAAGATTTTTGAAGAGAAAATTCGATTTCGATTATAAAGAACCGAAATGTTCGAATTAAGGTACATAAGGAATCCAATTAAGGACTCTGATTTGAATATGATGATCATCCACAAGGGTCTAATTATGGAGATAAAAAGATCCCATATGGATTTTAGAAGTTGAAGATGCTTTGAATTCTTGCACGGGATGTGCTTAAGTCAAAACATGAAGTAAAATGCTTATGAGGTTGAGATGCTAGATATGTCAAGGCGACATATGAAGCAGAATTTGAAAGTAAATGTGTGAGGAAAATATATTTGGAAAACTATGCATGGAAAAAAAATTGTTTTTGAAACCTTATATATAATATTTTGAAATAAAGTAGGTGTATTAGATAGATATATTTACAAAAATGTTTTAAAATCATGCGAGATGAATTTTGAAATTATGTATAAGGTTTTTGAAAGACATGAATGATGCTTTTCGAAATCATGCACTTGATCAGAAAATGTATTGTGTTAATATTGTCTTCAGACTATATGAAATATTTTGAAATTAGAAAGGTTGGTTTTGATAACATGGCTAATGTTTTTGAAATAACATAGACAATGCATCTAGAAAAATTGTTTTCAAACTATATGAAATGTTTTGAGATCACGAAGATTGTTTTTGAAATACTGGTACTGTGTATGTTGAAAAATCGAAACGTAATGGGTATGAGATTTGAAAATACCCTTAGGTATCTAACCAAGGATTTAAAAGCACAGATGTGCGAAAAGTACAATTACTCATAATGTCACTTAATTTTCTGTACTTTGTTTCTTAGAGTGAAATGAGTACTTAAAATTTTCGAGGGAATCATGAGCAATCATTTGAAAGAGAGAAATCACAAGAGTAGTTTGTAAGGTACATAGTTCTTTGATGTAGGTATCATAGGAAAAGTCATACACGCATGTAATTATACTTGTATATCAGAATTGTGAACAACAACTTTTATTTATGAACGAGACATATTGTTTCACAATACACGAAAACAAAAGAAACAAAGGCATAAGACAGCAACATCCTTTGTTCAGCTAAATGCTCATCCGTGGGTCGGATTTGCATTAGCTAGCTTTGGGCATTGGTTTCTGTAGTGGGTCAGATCCCCACAATTGTAACAGGCACCAGGTGGGTAGTGTGGTCGTGCAGCTTGACCCTGTTGCTGAGCAAGAGGCTGAGCAACTTGTCGAGCCGGGTTCTGAACCGCGGGATTCTGAGCAGACCGACAAAAATTGGCAAGATGGCCTGACTTCCCACAGTTAGTACAGAAACGGCATGGAAGTTGCGGCTGGTGGTGACTGTTGCATCTATTGCACAACGGTGCATTCCCTGAATAGGGTTTCTTCGCTGGAGGCTGTGCGGGTTGGTTGGGAGCTGCCTGGTTAGCTTGGGCAGTGACAGCATAGTTTTGGGAAGCCTTACGCTTCTTTGCCCTCTTCGAAGAACCAGAGTCCTTTCCATTCTTGTTTTGACCCTTCTTGCTATCCCCCTTGTCAGCCAACTGTTTCTTGCCCTTGTCACCCTTCCGGTGTAACTTGTTCTTCCTGATCTGCGACTCAGTCAGCGTTGCTGATAACTCGATTGCCTGACGAAGTGTGGCAGGGTTACTACCAGTAAGGATGTCTTGTACCGAGTCGGGTAGGCCGTCGATGTATCTCTCGATAGCCTTGTCGAGTGGGGTAACCATAGTCGGACAAAGCAGACTCAACTCTTCAAACCGATCAGTATAAGCCCTGTGCTCACCATTATCTTGATTCAAATCATCAAATTCCTTCTCCAAAGCTCGCTGCTCATGACGAGGACAGAATTCCCTCATCATAAGGGCTCTAAGCTCAGCCCATGTCTGTGCAAGAGCAACTTCTGCACCCCTGTCTCTCATAATCCCGTTCCACCATGTCAAAGCCCTTTTCTGAAATACGCTCGAAGCAAACTCGACTTTGCGATTATCCGGACACTGCACATGGCGGAAAGTATTCTCACTGCTCTCGAACCACTGAAGGAGCCCAGTCGCTCCTTCAGAACCACTAAACTTGAGTGGTTTAGCCTGATTAAAATCCTTGTACTTGCATGGAACATTGTTGTTGTTGTTATTGTTGGCTTGGTTCCATTGAGCAAAGAGATTTGGAAATTGAGCAGCCATCTGCTGCGCAATAATTTCTGCCAGCTCGGCAGTCTCTATCTGGCTTTCGCGTCGAGGAGGCATTCTGAAACAGGGAACATGAAAGGAAACGAGAGAGAGAATTAGACGAAAAGAATGAGATGAAACAAATCTGATGAAAGCAAGGATAGTGGTCATTTGTTTGTTCTACAAATCAACAAACGACACACAGTGACAAATCAAAGTAAATGGGTCGAAAATAATGTATCGCGAAGACATGCTCGCCTATAAGTGAACACTCATCCCAAGAATTCCCAGGTAAGCACAACTGGTCTCGCGTCTGATGAGATGTATACGAAGTGCTTGCCTAGACAGAAAACCCAGAATACAGGCATTCACCCTTCCAGTTTGCACGTGTTCACATTATTTAAAACCCAAAACTTTGCTGAGATTTTGAAAATTCAAAGGGGTTCAAAACCATATAACAGAGGGTTCAAAACCTTGTTAATTAATCATCCTAGAACAGATGATTAGTTTTTAAAGCGGTTTTGAAATTTATGTTCTTGTTGTGGTTGTCGCCTAAGGATAGGTGACAGTAGTGTTTTATGACTAAACGCAAGTAAGCTCGCGTTAGGGTCCTAAGAAAGTTATAGACTAGGTCAAAGCATTACTAATAACCTAATTCCCTATAACCATTGGCTCTGAAACCATCTTTTCTGTCACACCCCGACCACGTAGAACATACAAAACGTGGCGGAAACATCGGGGGGTGTTGTAACAGAATTAATGTTTCAAATCCATGGCAATTGAAATTTCGTTTTATTCAATAGAAGTGTTACAATGTCTTAACAAACAAGGAAATACAACATAATTAACTAGTCTTGCATCTTTTATTGTCACTAAAGCCCAAGTCAGCCTATGTGTATCTTGATCATCTTATGCTTCATTTCCTGAAAAACACATGTGAAAATATGGTACGTCAGCATAAAAATGCCGGTGAGATACATAGGTTTTGTGAAAATAGGTTTCATGACTTATGCTTGAGAAAATGTTTAGTCATGAACCTTGTTATTTGCTTTGTTTTGTAAATCATTTGAAAAACGATAAGATCAGATGATATGTATAAATAAATGTCAGGTTAAATGAATAACCATGTAAAATGAGTTTGTATAAGATAAGTTGTTTGTAAAACAATGTCTTGTGAAAAGTATGTTATTTGTATAAAATGTTATATATCTCAAATTGAAATGATTCAAATAACGCTACGATATGTAATACCATACAAACACTTATATATAGGAAGTACCAGCGGCGTATCCACCATGCTTGTATCACATTACACACGCATCATTACTTAATCACTTAATCAAACCAAACCAATCAATGTAAAATGTCTATGTTTAATCCAATGGTCAATGTATTGAATAATATGTCAAAATGCATGATCAATGTAAATCATGTAATGTGTAACCTAAATGATATGTATGGCTAGTGAAAACGCATTAACTAAACCATAGGTGAAATGCACAAAAACAAAGTATTGAAGTAAAACTTGGTTTAAATCAACGTTATGTTTTGTGTAAATGCATGATCAATGTCAATCATGTTAAAATGTCTATGTCGAAATGTCTATGTCAAATGTCTATGTCAAAATGTCTATGTCAAAATGTCTATGTCAAAATGTCATGTATGGCTAGTGAAATGTCTCAACTAAACCATATGTACAAAAGCAAAGTATTGAAGTAAAACTGTGTTTAAATCAATATTATGTCTTGTGTAAATGCATGATCAAGGTCAATCATGTAATGTGTAAATGCATGATCAAGGTCAATCATGTAATGTGTAAATGCATGATCAATGTCAATCATGTAATGTGTAAATGCATGATCAAGGTCAATCATGTAATGTGTAAATGCATGATCAAGGTCAATCATGTAATGTGTAAATGCATGCTATACTGAATATGAACATTTATGCGGTGTTGTTATAATGCATACATCCAAGCCTTGCGACTGTGGTGATAAACCCTTAAACAAATTAAAGGTCTATCTGTGTAAATATCATCGAATTCGGTCATTCCTTTCTGTCCCCTTTCCCTGGGATGTCCGGAACGGGAGTTGTCAATTCCTATGGTACCACTACCTACTAACGAACGGCGTAGCTAATGTTAATGAATGTATTGTCCCATGTAAACAAACCAAATGTCATACCAAAATGTAGGCATGTGATGAAATGAATCTGTACTAAGTATGCAACAAATGAACATACATAGCATGTGATGTGATGTGATGTAAAACAATGTACTAAGTAATGCACACTATGGGCACACCTAGCATAAAATGTCATGTAAAACAATGTACTAAGTAATGCACACAATGGGCACACCTAGCATGAAATGTAATGTAAAACGATGTACCAAGTAATGCACACAGTGGGCACACCTAGCATGAAATGAAATGTAAAACGATGTACCAAGTAATGCACACAATGGGCACACCTAGCATAAAATGTAATGAAATCATGTACTATAATGTACTAACGAACATAGCATGTATATGATGTGAAAACAGGACAGCATGAAAGTAACAAGTAGGCACATGTGTTCCACCCCAAAACAGTTTGGAAAACAGTAAAAGAGGGGTCTATGTACTCACTTGAGATTGCTCAGTTGTCTAAAGATAACCACCAAACAGTGCTAGAGATCTCGGAATCAAACGGCACCTAATATAGGTAACTATGTTAATTAACCGGACCTAGATCGGAAGATCAGGTAGCATTAGGGTTTGTAAACCAAACGAGTGTAGAGACTCGTGTCATTTGGTTTAACAAAGCCTACATGCTAAATGAAACTTAACCTAACTGCTTACGACCCATTACGACCCGTTTAGGTAGCTTATGCTACTTTAACGCGTCGTTCGCGTGAAACGCGTTCGGACCGCCTAACTAGTCCTATGACAAGTGTTATATGCCTAAACATGTTACATAATCAGTTATGTGACAAAAGTTTAGGTTACATATGCTTAATTACCAATTATACATGAAAAGGGTATTCTGGTAATTTACCTAAGGCATATAAACTACCTATCATACAACTACTTAAACGATGTGACCATAGGGTATAACCTCGGAAGGTTATTCCCTACCTACTATGGTCACCTAATGTGTTTGGTCGGATCCTAATGATCGACCAAACTGGGTCGGGTTCGAAGGTATAAGCGATTTATTAGATCGCTTACCCTACGACCCTAAACAACGTGGTAATCAGTAGGCATAGTCCCAAGGGACTATAACCAACGTGATTACACTCACGTTGCGAAGTTCAAACGAACTTCGCATTGACCATTACTGGTCAACGCTGAAAGTCAAACAAAGTTTGACTTTCTGACTCGAAAAGCAGTAAAAATAAGGAAAAGAACGAAAGAATACTTACGAAGGGTCCCCGAATGCTAATCCCGATCCAAGAACTCAGGTATGAAACAATGGTTTCAACTTAGAGCTCTCAAATCAGAATTCTTGTGCAAAATGAGGTTGTGTGGGTTGGGTATTTATAGGAATACCCGAACCGTTAGGATCGTTTCATGGAAAACGTGCCATGATCCAACCCGTACACTTGTCAGAACCTTATGGAAGCTACATATGAGTCTTATCTTAGTGACTAAGCAACTTAAAACATGTGGTTAAGGATCAATCAGCTGCAACTTGTATTTAGAACATGGAATCTGGTCCAGAATAGGCAGTCGCGTAGCGCGACTGCATAGGCCCTTAGGGCTCGCGCTACGCCACTGCCTCCCAGTTCCAGAAATGTTTCAAAAGTGACAGGTTTAGTCCCTGCAGCCCGTTTAAGCGATTTTCGATGCGTTTGAACCCCGTTAACCTCATTTCAAGGCTCTAAAATGAAGTTAAAGTATAGGGAACTCAAAAAATGCTCAAAAATATGCCGGAGGTTGGTTCGTTTGGCCGTACGAACGCGATGTTCGCTTAATTACGACGGAATGCGCATAAGCGCGAAAAACGATCCAAATGACGCGACGAATGGATTTTTCTTATGGCGAACACTAAAATATAATGTAGTCATGCTTACATAAATTTTTGGATGTCCAGATGTATTCAGAACGTAAGTTATGCGCGAAAATGCAAACTTGTGCACTTTTTGACACTTTTAGTCCCTGAATGACCCAAAAGTTTATTTTAGCATACCGAACCCCTCAAAGCCTATTTCTAAGCTATGTAAAGGATATTTATGGTATGTTTAACTTATGGTCATGTTCCGGAATGTCTGTTACAGTTCAAATTGGCATACTTTCGCAGTTTGTCAACTTTAGTCCCTGTAAGCGATTTAACTTTGATTTCACCACACCAAACCTTCCAAAACTTATATCTAAGTTATGTATAGGTTATTTAAGGTATGTTAAGCCTATTTCACTATTCCGGAGTGTTCGTTGCATTAAACTGGTTATATTTACGCATTAGTGCGCGTATAACCTTCCAGAAAGCGATTTAGAGCTTGAAATCGAACATGAGTCGATATGTGCAAAAGATACACATATTTATACAAGTCCAAAGTATGAAATACATTATTTCATTGGTTTGGCATTTGTTTGATGGCCGTGGAGGCACAGGTGTTACAGGGTAATTTTAATAAAAGCAATGGGTAATTTTGTCATTTTAAATAGATTTAACGGAGAAAACTAACGGACATCCACTCCAGGGACTATACGAGTAACAAACTGTCAAACTACAGGGAGCACCGGTGTAATTTTCAAAAGTTGGGGACTATAGATGTTATTTTGCAAAACCACAGGGACTATCCGTGCATTTTACTCTTTAAAAGATGAACAAATTAAATTGTTACACACAATCATAGAAATGTTAAATAAAATTCATAAAATATCTAAAAGGTAATTAGTCATGAACAAATATCCAATTTATTACTAAGACACATCCTATGTGTCTTCATCCTTAAATCCTCTCAAATTTGTGTACTTGTACCATGCGTAAAAAAAAAGTTTTTTGGTGAACATAAAGTTTGTGAATAGATCTCATTTTAAATCAAACGTTTTGCTTTATTATTTTGATTATTTTATTTTAAAAATAAAACTAATTTAACATGCAACTTCAAGTGTAGTAGATACATCCATAGCAATTCACAATAACAACAATCACCACAATCAAATCCACTAATGCGACATAATAATAAAGAAACAATAGACACAATGAGATTCAAGCCTCGAAGAGAAAATCTAAATGGTGGCGATACTGAGTTCAACCCATGGCCGTAGGAAACCGGTCAGCCGGATCCACAATAGAAACCTGTGACACAAAGCGAGTAAACACATAGATACATGTATATGCAACACTAGATGCTGGAAACCATAAAAACATGAGTACGAAACACGTAACGACACATTAACTTTGCATGTTGTTGATTTAACTAGAAAAGAATAGAAACAAAACACATGGTACACCCCAAAAAGGTTAATTGTACACCCTAAAAATGTTAATTGTAAAAAGGGGAAAGAAATAGTGTCACGACCCCCGACCCACCCTGGACGGAATCGGGAGTCGCGAACAGCCCAGTGGTACCGGTGATTATTTTGAAAACGTTGCAGCGGAAATTTCATCAGGACCGTGAGTTAGGAAAAATATCAGAGTTTAGAAAACACCGGATTTTATTTATTAAATAGATGGGATAAACCCATGTTTTACAAAGGTAGCTTTAATAAAGATAAATTTTATTACATAAAACAATATTTCTTAATTTGATTTAATTAATAAATAAGCCACTTCTTGATGCCTTTCAGTGCCGTATCCATCTCTTAATCCAATCTACTGTAATTACCTGAAACATGTTTGGAAAAGGTTTTTGTCAGCGGGAAATACTGAGTGAATAATTCTATTTAATAAAATGACACCTTTGTTATAATTTACAGTATTAAGAGAGATTACAATGTTTCAGATATCAAACCAACTACCCACAGTACTTGTCACTCGAACATCCATCGGTAGCTTCTTTGCCCGATGGTGTCTGTGACTATGGTCATATCACTCATTGGCTAACTCGTTGTCCAATAGTGACGGTTATCAAGTAATGTATACAAAACCCCACATACCGGCTGTAACTTGGTGATTACATAAACTTAATCACTGTAATTATAACCTTTGAAAATAAACATGATTTCAAAAGTAATTTTATAAAAAGAGAATGACTCACTTATAATCATGCAGATTCATACGGCCAAAGTTTAGTCTAAAGATAATCCTTGATATATTGCAGATTTATACAGGCAGAGCTTAGCCTATTGATTTAGCCTTGTAACCTAGTGCACACAAACTAGGTAGGTAACTTAATACAGCAATTACGATAACTCACGAGATCAACCCTCACAACGAATGACAAAGTGCTATGCTTAAACATCCATCGAATTAACGATTAATGACAAAGCATCACCCTAATGTGGGCAGCACTTAAACATCCATTGAGTACATTGATCGATCGGACAATGAATCGTAATAGCGATCGAGTTATTACCCTGTATCGTAGCAGCACCCCCTACTAATTAGTGTTTCGTGTGTGTTTTGAGAGTATTTGGATGATATCTCAGCGTGTATTTTGAGTTTCTTCGTCGTTCAATCGCCAGAAATCAAGTGCCACTGCCCTCTATTTATACACGATTTTGACTTGGCTTACGGACCGTAAGCATAAACCCTTACGGTCCGTAAGGGTCACATTTTTCCTATGTTGTTGCCACGTGTGGGACTAGGCCAGCTGAGTCGACGAAACGTTTAAATTCGATTTTTATAATAAGTTATAAGGATAATCGTTGAGTAGGGAATGCCCCCCCCCCTGAGTTTTAGGGGCCCTGATCCTGATTCTGATTATTCTGAAATTTGTAGGGTTTGCGTACAATCACTTGGGTGTCTCAATTAGGGTTTTCTATCGGATAAAATAATAAAAATAAATAGGATTTTTAATGAGGGTTGTTACATTCTCCCCACCTTAATAAAAATCTCGTCCTCGAGATTTACTGGAATAAGTAGGAATACTTTTTCTTCATCTTAGATTCCAGCTCCCAAGTGTATTTGGGTTATTACATTATGTCACCTTTTAGTTAATAAAAATAATCTTAAGGTAGATGACACAAAATTTAAAATATCAAATTTTGTGAATACAAGTTGTATCTTAAGTAGGATTCAATGGTTCAACTGAATTAATTCAAGAAATTGATTGTCAAATGAATGAGATGAAATGATATGATTTCCAAAGTGACTAGGTTCAAGCCAAAAGATATATGATCAATAGATATGAATGTGAAGGACTTTTTTAAAATTAATAAAATTCTTTGTCAAAAGAAAGCTTACTTTGATTGGCAACTGAGGAAGACTTAGAATTGACAATTTCCAAATATGAAAATAATTTGTCAAATATTTATGATATAATAAAATCAAAGTGTTGAAATGAGTGAAGTGCAAAGATACATCAAAAGACAATAGAGTTTGTGTATTATTGTTTTTAGAGTTCCAAGTTATTTTAATTGTGATAATACACTTTTTAGGGATCATATTTTTCATACTATGTCCTAGAGATTGAAATATGATAAAAACAAGTTGTTTTAGCATGACCAATTATTATATTATATTTGTAAAGAAAATGTAATATATATTATTTGTGTTCCTGTCTGAACCGTATCAAATATACATACTATGTAATATATATTATTTGTTACACATTTTTACTATATGTAAATGGTCACTACTTTTAAATAAATATTATTTTAGCATTTTACTATACTAGGTAAAACAACTTATATTTACTATGTAATATATATTACAAAACACCGTAATGAAGTTATTTCATTTACAAAATATTTTATTTTGTAAAAGAAATCACTATTATTTATAACGTTAAATGAAAATTGTAAAATAAAGGTGTAAAAATATTTATTGTCCAAAAGTATTTGTAAAAATGTTTTGTAAATATATAACACTTAATGAGTCAATTCTATTTGATTATTTATTTTCATTTTGAAATCATATAATGTTGTGGATGTATTTACAAAGGTTGTAAATAAGTGAAAACGGAGAATATTACAATGTTCCCCTAACCCAAATGTAGTTGATGACTACCATATTATTCTTATATGGTCATTTTCTTGCCAGAGTGTTACATAGTTACCACAAAATATGTGATATTTGTAGGATCGTTGTTGAACCCAAACGAGTCGTTCAGAAGAGCTTTATATCCAATTCAAAGGCGGAATCAGTGAAACGGACATGGAAACAGCTTGATACTATTAAATCTGTCACTTTGATTGATTATAACACTAATTACAACCTGAACAGATTTCAGCAGCACTTCGTTACAAATTCTGAAGTGTTCCCAAATGAATCAACAAGTGCCCTATATATAGTGTTTGGGTTTAGCTTGAAATGGGCATGACAAGTTCAAGCTAACCCTGATTGATCTGGTTTAGCTTGAACATGTCACATGTCACTTTCAAGCTAAACCTCATGTAAACCCACTAAACTTTGTTTCTTGCACCTCGGACACCGATAATCCTATCCTATACTATTACATGATACAAGACGAAGTCAATAGACGTAGTGCACTAACAGACTCCCCCTCGGATATTGACGAAGTCTTCAGTGTCTAGTCTCCAGTATGATACATCTTCGATCTTGATCATTCTGCCTTCTCATCCAAATTGTAACATTATAAGCATCCATCAATCCTTCTTCTTCCATCAGCTTCAGGCTCCCCCTTTCGTCAAGCTTCTGTGCTTTGGGATCGTCACCTAGCTTTCCATCTACAAGCTTCTCCTTGATTCAAGATTGTCTTCAGACTCCCCCTTAGACTCTGCTCTCGGGATCGTAGTCTGGTACATAACCTGCAATACTCATACATTTATAAGTAACAGCATTTTAAACTTCCAAATTTTCCAGAAATCGTAATCTGGCTCTATTCAACTTTCTAAAACACTCCCCCTATCAACAATCTTTACAGATTTAGCAGTGTTAAGTATCCAAAATCCCTCACGGTTAATCATCCAAGTCCAACTTAATGACCTTGGAGATATCACAAATTGTTTTTGAATTTTTGTTTTTAATACAAGTTTCAAATTAATGAACTTGTTTTATTCTCAGAAACACAATCAGCTTACTTACATTTTGAAACTCAGCATCTCAAATATCAGTTGTCGAAAATAAAGCAGAATCAAAAATCTTTTTGTATTTTTCTGAAATATAAAGCAGTAAAGTAATATGTACAAACATATTTACAGACGATATTTTTGTTTGAGTATGCGTCAGAGGATCATATCAGTTTTTGACAAGTCACAAGTACCGTTGAGCTTAATTACACATTAAGAATTAAACAATTCACTTAGATTGTCGATATACTGGTCCACTTTAAATTCTCACACAATTTTCAATATGTCCAGGATATGAATTAAGTATTTTAGAGACTTAAACTTATACGTGTGTCCCACCTCTTGAATATACTCCCGTATCCAGATCCCAATATTCAGTCTTACAGGTAATTATAACACAAATGATATCTGTAAGGGGTTAATAATTTAGGGTTATTGGATTTTATCACCCGCAACTATCGGCCTTTGGCCGTTGACACCCGCAACTAACACTTTGACACCCGGCACCCCCAACTTGACTTTTTGTTTGCACTGGCACCACTCAGTTAAATATTCTCTAACTCAGTTTGTTTCTGGTCCTACGTGGCACATACTTGATTACGTGGACACGATTATGTGGCAATTACGTGGCATTATCTCCCTATATATAAAAAAAAAACATGCATTGCTCATAAGAATATCTTACACCTTCCTTATTCAATTATGACCACCACAAACCAAAATCCGATTACGCTCATGACCACCACAAACCACCGTGACACACCACCGTCTCTCTCACCGGACGACATAATCCGGCTAGCACAATACCACACAACCGCCCCACTCCACCCATTCCTCCTGTCCCCAATTTCTCAACCAACCCCTCATCTAACACCTCCACACACTCTCTCTGGCCACCGTCTCCTAATACACCTCCTCTCTCCTCTCACCATCTCCCTCTCTATCAACCCTAATTACCCATCTCCTCATTTCCTACATCAATCTCTTCAATTCCCACAAAATCCCACTCGATCGCCACTCGTTCAAAACCCCACAACTATTCAGTACACATCTCGATAATATCACAATCACTGACTTACAATTAGTTTCTGAATCAATTGTCAACGGTTTCCCCCAAATTAATTCCGACCCAGATGAAGCCCAATTTCTAGACTTACTCCCCCAAAGTCAACGGTTGATTCATCCCATCCCACCTGTATGGTAACAAATTAATGAAAAGGCTCTCTCTTGAGATTAAACCTTATAAAGGAAGGGGATTTCGGAAATATTGTAATGATGAACGATACCTGAAGACTACGCCATTGTGAATTCTTCCACCTAACTGGATCTAAATCACTGATGCCAGTTACAGTTCCCATGTATCGACGCACCCCTGACTCTTCAATCTCAAACATCATTCTGAACCGCATGCCTAATGAAACTTGACTATACATTGCTTTATTGTACTTGGCTAGGGGTACCACAAACTCAGCAGGACTCGCCCTGTCAAATTTCATCATTTTTAATAAAATCCCAATTGCTAAGAATGCTGTTGTGATTTCTCAGTGTAATAAAATCCCAATAGAAGGTGCGTCCGAGCCGGAGGCGACTGTGGGTGGTGGCAGGAGGATGTGATGTTTGTAGGAGGTGGAGGTGGTGATGGTTGTGGGAGTATCTGTACTCTGTGTTCATGAATTATGTTTAGATTAGGGTTATGAGAAATGCTTTTTATATATAGGGAGATAATGCCACGTAATTGCCACATAATCATGTCCACGTAATCAAGTATGTGCCACGTAGGACCAGAAAAAAACTGAGTTAGAGAATATTTAACTGAGTGGTGCCAGTGCAAACAAAAAGTCAAGTTGGGGGTGTCGGGTGTCAAAGTGTTAGTTGCGGGTGTCAACGGCCAAAGGCCGATAGTTGCGGGTGATAAAATCCAATAACCCAATAATTTATGAAGAATCATGAGAGCTCAGGTCAGAACTACCGTTCAGCAGAGAGATCATGACTCAACTTGGGTGTGTCCCCTTTAGAGGATCTTTTTTACAACAACATTGCTAAGCAATTTTACTGTCTTATCATATATGCTGAGGGTGATGCTATGTTTCAAGCATTGCGGAAAGTATTATTCGAGGACTAGGTCAGAACTTCCATTCAGCAGAAGTCCCGGAATAATACCCCATATATCACTGAGTATAAAGACCTAGTATATCAGAAAAAGAACCTTTCAAACGAGATTTCAGGGGTTACCTATATATCCAAGTAGTGTTCCCCACGAAATAAGCAAGTGTTTGAATTTAGGTTTATATCCCGAACAAACCTACTAAATGTGCAAAAACCTATCGGCACATCATCAGTGAGACTGTTTAACACTATTTAATCATTACATTTCTTTAGCATACTGTAACTGTCTACTGATGTACTATCATTTCCTCTTTTTACGCAAAACTCAAAAAAAAAATTTAATTTTTATCATGTTTTTGGCTTTTTCAAATTTTCTAATGTTTTTGGATTTTCTAATGACAATTTTTCTCCCCCTAAAATGCAAAATCATTAAAAATTTGACAACACAATACTGATAGCTTTGTCTCGCCATCCATTTTCTGTTTAAAGTGCTCTGATATGCAGAAAATATACATACCCCCATGATTTACAACACATTGATATTTTACAGTTTGAAAACCGTTTTTCAATCTGATGAAAGTAATCATGTTTGTTCAGCCGTGAGGGTTTCGGCGTATTCAATCAACATACATTCAAAACAATATTAAAAACAACATATTTTTGGTTTTTAAATTTTTCAATTTTTAGGATTTTGAAAATATTGTTTATTTATGTACAGAAATTGATAAACTCCCTGTTTAACCAAACCAGGGTTTTGCAACCTCTTCCTGTGCCAGGCTGCTCCAACTACCATTCTCACAATCTTCAGCTTCGTTGAGCACCTGCACATTCAAACTTTATCAATCATTTGAACAATTTAGCCCAGGTCTGTTGGACCTTAGGCATTTCAACACAATAATGTTCATTTAATTTCGGAAACTCTTTGTCATTTAAAACTTTTTCAGCGTTGACTTCAACTTTCTCATCTTTTTCCGACGTCACTTGTTTCTTAGCACTCCACATTTGACCTTCCGGAGTACCTCTTTCGTAAAAGTTTGTCTCTTTTTGAACCTTTTGATTTTGAATAACATTTTTAGGTTTCCCAAACTCTTGAGGTTTTGTCATATCAACAGATGTTCTCCAACTCTGTGTTGTTCTAAATCTGGGTGTGTGAGAATTCCAGGTCTGTCTTGAATCGAACCTGTTCGGGTTTGATTTCCAATTTTGATTTGAAGCAAACTTGTTTGTATTGTACCTCCAAGTTTGTTTCGAATCAAATCTGGTTGACCTTTGTTGCACATTCTCATATTGTTGTTTTTCAACATCAACAGGCTTTGGATTTGGACACTTTCGAGCAACATGTCCAATTTGATCACATTTAAAACACACTTTCTTTGAAACATCCTTGGCCTATTGTTGTTTCTTTTTCATAGCATCAAACTCCTCATTAGACTGTTGTCCAAATTTGAGTTTTTCCTCTTCTTTCAAGCTTTTCCCTTGAACAAAATTCATCTTTTGTTGCAAATTTGGTTTTTTACTTTGATTCCAATTCCGTTTCTTTTTATAACCCAAACCAGCCTTCATGTTTTTCTTCTTAAAACCAGGTTTGTTATAAAAAGATTTATGACCTTTACCAGCAAACTTTGGAATCTCAGACTTCTCAATCTCAACCATTTTAAAAACTTTATCAACCTTTTCTGAAATCACATTCTGAATCGGGAATACAACATCTAAGAATAGTTTGTCCGATCCAATCATGGTATAGACCAATCCCTTTGAATCATCATCCAAATTTTTATCAGATTTTGTGTTTTTCAGATAACCATCATGAAAATTTCCTTCATCTTCATCCTGTGATTCAGACTTACCTTTTGTAGACTCATCTTTCAAAACGCTTTCAACAACCTTACTTACCACCTCTGAATCATTAGCATCATCAGATTTGGAGTAAGTCATATCGATACTTTCAGGTAACTGGTCAGCTATGTTCAAACCCTTTGCCACCTTTTCCTCATCATAAAAAATATAATTGTTTCTCAATGGTGGTGGTACCTGATGAAATTCTGAACCAATACCCTTTTTGCAATTATCAGTATCTTTGTTATCTGGTGTGATGTTGATAATGCGTTCGAGAATATACGATGAGTTATGATAACTTTGAAGTTTTGTAACAATCTTTTCTTTTTCAGCCAAGACTTGTTTAAGATTAGCAATTTCATCAACACACTTGTTCAATTCAATTTGCTTTTCTTTAAACTTTCTTTCATACATTTCTTTAGTGACTAAAGTTTCAGACAATCTTTGATCAAAACTTTTGACTTGGCTTTTCAAAGTATCATAAGCTTCTTGTACTCTCTGACTCGACCACTTTAAAGAATCATACTGTTTTTGTAAATCTTGAAATTTAGATTCTTTTTCAACACAATCGACACATTTTGCTGAACACAATTGTCTATAAACATCATTATCCTTTTCAAGACCTTGACATTTCTGTGTCAATTTTTCAACTTTTAGTTTCAAAAATTCTTCTTTTTCAATCATATCTTTTACATTTTGTTGTGAAAACACTTTCAAGTTTAACTATGTCATTGTCTTTAGTTTTTATGATGTCATCTTTTTCAGTACAAGCTTTGCACATTTCTATGCAATTCCTGCATTTGTTTTCTTTTTCATCAACCAATTCAACATTCGATAGATTATAAGATTTTCTAACCTCAGTCTCATTCAGCACCGGTTCTTCTGACTCAACTTTCTGATCTTCCTCCTTTTCTTCTTTCTGAGCTTCTTCATTCTTCTGTTCTTCTTCAGCTTTCTGGTCTTGTTCAGCAGCAATCTTCGTGACAGTCTTTACTTCTTCAATCATCTTCTTCAATTCTTCTTCTTTTCTCTTCTTCATCTCTACCACCTTCGGTAGACTTGCTTCACAAACCTCTCTTATCTTCTTCTCCAAATCAGGCAGATATGCTTTATCAGATAACCTTCGTGTGTTGAAAGTAGCTTGCCTTGGAAGCAAATTTGTTACAGCTTTGAAATCCACTTTTGATGGGTCAGCAACTGGATTACCTCGTGGATCCATGTAACATTCCAACTCTTCATTCCATCTTTTTGCTCTCTGAGCTTCTTTGAATGGTTCATTTAATTTTCCGATTTCCCATCTTGCATAATCTGCTTTCCACCATCTATCAGGATCAGCATCAGCCACAAATGCATATCCAACTGCATCTTCTTCAGGGCAAACTCGACTCCAGTCGTAACCTTCATCGTCATATATAACTGCAAGAGCCCTTGATTTTTCTTCAGGCTGTTTCAATCTTGGTGGCTCAGACTTGTTTTGATGGTAAATCGCTTTCTTGTAATAATATTCGTTGAATGGGTTTGCAGAATCATCATCAGCATACGCATTTCTGCACTCGCGCTTAAAGTGACCTCTTTGTTTGCATTTGAAGCATGTCACCTTAGATTTATCAAATCCCAGTTTGGTAGATGGTCCACCAATTGACTTTCTCCCCGTGATCTCCATGAACCGCTGTGCCCGACGAACCGCACTGGCCATGCATCATCTTATATCCATTAGTTCCATCTCCTCGGGGTCTAATTGGTCATAATCTTCTTTCGTCAAGTTGGTGTTGCCAATCTTCCCTGCAACAAGGCTTTCATATGATTCAAGTACAGATGCCAAGAAAACCATCTGTTGTTTTGCCGACTCTTCGCTGAAATTCTGCCCATTCTTCAGATCCACTGCGATATTACACTGAAACAAATTCATGGAAGCAGACTGACTTGAAGTGTTTGAAGAAGATTCACTGTGAAAACCACTGTGAAGGCTTTCATTGTTCACTGAGTTCGAGCTTTCTGCAGAAAACGCTGTTTTTGGAGATCCAGCCTGTGGTGCATTTCCTCGGTAGTAAAGCTCTACATTCTGCTGATAAGCTGGATTGTTGACTTTAGATCTCTTTATCTCCAACTCATGACTTTCAAGTCTTTCGATCAGCAAATCCACTTTTAAATCTTCAGGCTTGATTGTGTTTTTCAACATTAGAGCGAAGTATTGCCACTCTTGATCATTTGGCAATGAATCAAACAATTTATCCACCAGCTCCTCTTCAGAATATGTGATTTCATGTCTAGTCAGCTCCATTTTCA